>SMLS01056123.1:0-28112 GCA_004785975.1 Popillia japonica
ATAGGTGCCTCTTAGAGCTAAGCTTTATTCGAATAATTTTTGTTTAACACTTTTTGACGTATTTATTAAAATAAAGTGGTGGGGGGTAATTTTATGTTTTTTTTTAATAAACAGCTGTATCTCCTAAACGACTGAACGGATTTTAACAAACTTGGTCTCGTTGAAAAAGGCATTTATTGTTCCATCAAATACTGCGTACCTATGATATCTCTAATTCTTAGCGATGCCGCTAGAGCGCGGTTTTCGATATATTAACAGAAAATCGCAAAATTCTCAAAAAAATTAAATGCAATAATATGACTTGTTTCCATAAAAATGTAGTGAAATGATACCTAAATAGGTTAGTAAAAACGGTATCTCGATATCTTATCCGTAGCTCGAAATATCGAAGAAAGACAATTTAATTATCATACAATTTAAAAAAACGCTATTGCACTGGTATTTATCGTTGTTTATTTGTCTTTTTTCAATCATAAAACTTCATAATTTAATCGATTTTAAATAATAAAAGTATTTTCAGTTCAAAAAAATTAAATGTACCGGATAAGTATATGATTCAGGTTGCTATTTAATATAATTTAGTTCATCTGATGTTTAACATTCCTAACATCATTATAATTGTTGTTATTATGTTAGACAACCTTGAGTAAATAATTACAAAAGCAGTCTATTGTGTTTTCTGTAAACCTTTTCTTGCGTCAATTTGTTTGTTCTATTATGTAAGAACTCAGTTCTATAGCAAAGCAGTAGTAAACATTGAATATTTCGCTTACGCCAATCGTTTCGGGTTTAATTTAATTACGATTAAAAAGCCGTTTACTATTGTATACTTGTTTTTACAGTGAAAGTGGCACCTCCTGAAACGACAATGCTCTGCGAATTTTATGTCTATCACAATATGTATATAGATACGATTGTTGTTGCTGGTGGCTACTATCAGGATCAACTACAGAAATCAGACTAATTGATTTTGAATAAAATCCTGCAAGCTCCAGCAATAAATAAAATACAAGCTGCGATTGTAGTGTTTGCATATATTGAGAAAGTTAATGTTATATACCCCCAGAGAAATTTACCCAAATCTGACAAACTAGGAAGTAAATTGTCCAGAAATAGAATCATTATCGGAACATTTAACACAATTACTTGCATCTGGTGCGTGATCTTTCTAAAGTCGAAATAGCGACCCCTCTGTAAAAAGCGGAAGCTCCGGGAGCGGTACATCCGGTAGAAGCATCCACATTTAGTTGAATGTAGACAGATTTGCGTATGGAAGGCGCATTGGTAATTTATCTGCCCAAGCAGGATGGCGCTGTAACACTATACCGGGTGTTTAGCATCGTTATCCTATCTCTTAGCTACAGGATCGATTAAATTCGCAGTGCTAGCATTTACTAAATTGACAATATTTTTGTATTAGAATCAGCATCAATATAATTAACAGTATTGATTGCAAAATGGTGTCAAATGTAACAAGTATATCTAGAAGAGTACAGAATTATGTTGTATGATGGTAATGATAATTGGGGAAACTTATTTGTTATGTTTAATTTATTCCTTGCTATCGTTCTATTAATTTTTGAATCTACAATAGACCAGCAGCAAACTTTCTTGCAATGTTATATCATTTTATTATTTATATTTATGTATAGGTATTTTACTATAGCAAAGTAAGAAAAATTATTACAAAACTTAATGTTAACAGCATTGACTCAAAATAACACCAACAGCAATTAAACTGAAATAAAAAATCTTTCATTATCAAAAAACTGGTTTGATATGACGGCTCCATTGTAGATTACCTTTTTGATTGTTGAGTGCTTTACATAAATCCACCACAACATAATGTGTTACACCATTTCAAAACGGGACATTCAGTTTCTTGGATATCATTGAAATACCACTAGTATTGTACTTCTTTAACAAAATCTATAGCTCTAAAAATAGCGAATGTGCCAATAGTGCCCCGATAATTTTGAAGAGTCGATACTTAAGCCATTGTCTCAATGCAATTTTTAAGCAAACATTTTCGAAAAATAAAGCAATTTGTATTTTAGTCGGTTACAAACATTTATTAATTTATATATTTTTTGTAGTACACATTTTGTGGAGAACATTTCGTGACTTCTATAACTTATGACATATATACCGGTCAAAAAATACATTGCGTTCGTTGTCTCAACAAATTAGGTAACTCTTATTAGATAAAAGTTGAGTTCAAGTTGGGGAAGTTTGTCGACTGCCGATGGCAGACAATTCAGATAAGTTTTCATCGTTCCATACTCGAGAGGAGACCTCTAACTCAATTACTTTCGAGTCCCCAGACTCGGAGCCAAATAATGAATCGCAGACGGTGATTTAACGGTTAATGGCACAAGTTACAGGAGATTCCAAGCTCTTAATCTTAATTTGAACAAATTTTCACAGCAGGTATCTTTACTAAAAATCGATAACTTATATTACCATCTTAATTTATGATATATTGCAGGATTTACGGTAAAAATAAATAAATCAAACCAGAAAGCAACCAATTGTCTGAAGATTAGGTATAATTGTACAAAATATATAAATAGAAATAAGAATATAATGAGAATGTTATAAATTAGTTGGAAGCTTTTTGAACTGCTTGCAATGTGCATAGAATGACCTAGATGCGTCTACTAGCCGATAATTATTAATACGAATTCATTATGCCATCTCTTATTTATTAGCAACTACTATGTACTAAGCCCTAATTAGTTGATCAGACGTTGAATTTGTTAGACACACACATGTATATGTCGCAAGTACTTATTTGCTTTTTCGATAATATAATATTTCTCCAATTCACTTTAATCTACATTAGTTACTACTCATTTTAGTTATTGCTTCAGTGCGCAGTATAAATATTGAAATAGAGTCTATTTCATGCTTACGTCAATGTAATGAAACAGTTTCTTTCACTTTTGTATGTGAAGGTTGTGTCGTCTGTTAAACTGCAAAAAAGCAAGGCATCTTAAATGACCACCAATTTATACATGCAGTATTACTGATATCAAGGACCTCGTTTCCACTAAACTGAAACTTAACTGCAAGTCGTAAAATGGAAAATTCCGCTGTACAGATTCAAACTGACTTATTATGTAAACATTATAAAGAATCTATATCCGAAATGAGTGAATGCTTAAGCGTGTAACGAAACGGTTGACAGTTATTTGTGCTCTGAGTAGAGTTGGTTTATATTTGTTATAGGTATTTCATAGTTAATTAATCTATTTTATATCATGATATAGACCCTTTCGTCGCCCTTCCAATCGTAGTAGTGCTACTGCA
Source organism: Popillia japonica (assembly GCA_004785975.1). NCBI lineage: Eukaryota > Metazoa > Arthropoda > Insecta > Coleoptera > Scarabaeidae > Popillia > Popillia japonica. The sequence continues at coordinate 3,313 of SMLS01056123.1, forward strand.
GACAACTAAACAGAAGCCATCGAAAGAAGTAATATTTAATCGACAAATCTCTCCAAGTAATATGTGTGATATGGCCGAAATATCTGCTATGAAAAAAGTAGATATAATAAAAACATTGGCAGGAATGGGGTCTGAATAAAAACGGGAAAAAGTCTGTTTTGAAGCATTTTTTTCAAAACTTAACTTTAGAGTTAATAACGTGTTGAATCTAGAAGAATTTAATGAGAAATTTCATGCGGAATTTTGTGGTATATTCGTACTTCAAAGACAGCTATAATGTGCTTATACACATACATAGATCATGTAATGGAGATTTTTCGATCTTTCTCGATAAATTTGAGCAAGGTTTGGAAATTGTTTCTACTAAATATGTGAATATCATTATAATGAGAGATTTCAATGTAAATTTTTCGGTGGCGCCTGGCCACTTGTCTGAACTCAGTGACTTGATTCATTCCCTTTCTATACACGTCTCAATTAATGAAATTACTAGACCTAGCAGTAGGACCTGCTTAGACAATATATTGATTTGATTTGATTTGCACACTGGGTACGGAGCAGATTTTTTGCATCATCCCCTTAACACCGCGGCCTATGGCCTTATTCCGTACCTAGTGAATTTCTTTACATAAACGGGTTTGTCGCCTTTACTAGATTTAATAGCCTCTATTGTAAATCTCTTTTCGGTAGACCTGTTGGTTGGTTAGTTTGTTCCAAAGGTGACTGTCTCCGTTGTACCAATGCAGCGCATTCAAACACAATGTGGTAGGCTGTTTCCTCCTCTTCATTGCATAATCTGCTGATGCGTTCATCTTTAAAGATTCCAATTCTATGTAAATATTCCCTTAGACAGCCGTGTCCTGCTAACAGGCTCGTCACTGTTCTAAGCTGTACTCGTTTAAGAGTTAGCACATATTCTGCTAACTGCTGGGATGGCTGCCTCATCATCCGTTTGCTGTGTAACGGCCTTTCAACGTTGTTCCACTCTACCTGGTGTACTTTTGTAATCCACTCAGTTACTGCTCCACGTATTGCAGTCTTGGTTATTGCCAGACCCGGTTCTGGTCCAATGAATTGACTTGCAGAGCCTCTTCTTGCGAGTTTGTTTGCGACTTCATTGCCTGGTATGCCCTTATGCCCCGGGACCCACACCAAAGTGACTTTGTTGTGTTTTGCCAGTTTTATGTTTTCCAGGCAGTCCCAAGCTAGCTTTGAGGTTATCTGATAGGCTGCTAGAGTTTTTAGGGCCGTCTGATTATATCATGTATTCTTCGTGATTCAGGGTTTCCCCATATATACCAGCACCAGAACCTATCGTTCCCTTCGACCCGTCTGCGTACCAGATCTGGGTTCGTATTCCAGGTATCTGTTTTTCATTCCACTCCTCCCAAACTAGGACAACTTTGAAGGGTATATCAAAGGAGAGTTTGAAAATCATTGTATCACAGCCTATTTCAAAATAGGGTAATCTCAGTGGTTATTCTGGCATGCCGCGAAGTACTCTGGATTCTCCAGTTTCCACCGCATTTCAGTCTATGTGCCCCTATTCTTGCCTCCCCCCTTATGTAGATGTGCAACGGGGGCAGGTTTAGCATGGTCTCCATAGCAGTTCTTGGCGCGATTTTTTCGGCACCACTAATACACAGGCAAGCTAACCTTTGCGAGTTTTGTAATCGCTTGCTTCTGTGTAACTAGTTCACCAAATCAAGCAGCCATAGATTAGCATAGGTCTTGCCACTGCAATGTACAGCCAGTGCATCACACGTGGTTTTAATCCCCATGTTTTCCCAATTGTCCTTCGAGTGGTCATTAGTGCACGTATGTACTTGTCTATCATCTGTTTAAGATGCTGATTCCAAGTTAACTTCGAGTCAAGGACCAATCCTAAAAATTTTATCTCTCGATTGAATTGTACTGTTTCGTTAAGAACTGTTGGTGATTTTAGGCCATCTAACTTCCTTCTTTTTGTAAAGGGTACCAGTGCAACTTTCGCAGGGTTAACTCTTAAGTTTTCCTGCCTGCACCACCCTTCTGTGGTTTTAAGAGCTCTTTGCATGAGTTCTGAAATAGTGCTCGCATTCTTTCCCAGTATGAATATTGCAATATCATTTGCCTACCCCTGGGTATAGTAGACCTCATCTTTTAAGGTTACAAGCAGTTGGTCGATTACAAGCTCCCATAGTAGGGGCGACAGAAATCCTCTCTGGGGGCATCCTCTGTGTACTGACACCAGCATTGTTTCACCTGCTAACGATGTTTCAATGAGTCGTCCGTCGTTCCAGCATGGCTTTGATCCACTTGCAGATAGTGTCTTCTACAACACGATTGCTGGCGGCTCTTATCATTGATTTAATTTAAAGGAAGTATTATCTAATGCTCCCTCTATGTCCAGGAATGCTACTACAACGATCTCCTGATTGTTGATAGATGCTTCTTCTTACGATACAAGTTGGTGTAGGGCACTATCACATGATTTTCCTGACTGGTATACATGTTGATTAGAGTGTAGTGGCCTCTGTAGTAGCGAGGTTTCCCTAATATGTTTTTCTAGCAGTTTTTCCAGGCGATTCTTCGATTCGACTATTTTTCAACAGCAACATTTGTGCTCGTTGTACTTGATCTGAAAACAGCAAAACTATTTGAGGTAAGGTGGACTCGTTCTGTAATCTTTCTCTACTAACCCTTAAAATTCTAATAAACTAAGAATTCAGTTGATCCAAATTATCTGGATCTATTCTAAACTCAATTTACATGCTTTTCATAATTGTTTTCTTCTTTCATGTCTCAGATTTTCCGTTTTTAAGATCTACTTACTTTTGCGAGCCTCTTTACATAAGGTTTGCCGAATTTATTCCCAGTACTTAAAAAATTTATCTTATTTGATAAGTGTCCACTAAATAAACCACAACTTTATTCTGAATACAAATTAATAACACAAGTTTATACATAGCCACTAAAGCGCTAAATATATAGCAGAGATTTTTGTAAGTATAGAAAGTATACAAAACCAAGCAAATGCCAAAATGTAAAGAACTAAGCTCCGTTATTGAACGTTAAATATTGGCAGAAGAAACATTCAATCCAAAAATACTACAACAAATCAACATTTTATTAGCGAATATGCAACTTTCTAAAGCGAGCAGAGCTAAAAACTGTTTAGTGGTCCAAACACGTACTATACAAATTTATTATTACAATAATTGTTTCCTACAACACATCTAGATTGTTCTACTGTTAGTGTACCGTATAATTAGCAACGCAATTATCATTTAGGTCATTTTTTACGTAATCATCTCGAATGCAGCTACATACTAGCATTTCAATAACAAAATAAAATTAAAGTTCAATCGCATAGTAAACAACAACCATCGCTAATTACCTTTTGTTTGTGCATTCTTAGTCACAATACTCCTACACAATCTATTTGCAATACGTCTGATTTAACGTATTTAGTAGTAGCGAGGGACGATGATTTTCACTGAAAAGAATTTACCAACGATATCGAAAAAAACTGATAATTCAGCGTTTTTGCAACGCGAACGTGTTCAAACCAACAGACGCATGCAATGAGTAATTTCCTGGATCTCTGGAAATAGAAACGTTTTTGACACTATACGCACACCATAACCGTCTGCGATTGTACATCACTTATTTGCATTTTCATTGTTTTGAAGTATCCGCTATTATTCATATGGGATGTATTGTCGTACAAGCATTTAGTATAGGTCTATACAAAGTTTGTTGGATACTATAAAAATCGACAGACAACAATTAAATGACGATCGCACGTTGGCTTAATTAAGCAACCTTGACGAATATCCGTCGTAATGTAATAACTTTAAATTTAACGGTATGAGTAATAGCTGTGTTAATATCCACTTTTTCAGCAGCAGTTTCCGTTCGTTTACTACGTTTATTAAATTGTTCAATGTGCTCACGAGTTTCATTCACCGAAAAATAAAATATATATGAGTGCGGAAATTGTGTCCTAGAATCAAATACAGTCGTAATTTTTTAACTAACTTAGACCCGTAAAGTATGTAGCACACGAAGCAAATACAAATATTGATTCGTACTCTCCTTTTGTTAGAAGTGATAAATTTTAGAAAGTCATCATCAGTATCATAAAGTAAGGGATATATTTTGAACTATTATAACGTTCTAACAAATTAATTTAATAACAAAAAATAAACGGAATCAATTGCTAGAGGAATGGGATTTTATTGCCTCTATGGGAAACGCTGCTGTATTACTAAGATTTTGCAGGAGAATGGATTTGAGAGCGGGGTCTTGTCAAATAAAAACCTACCGCAATTTAATACAAAAATTTCAAAGAACAGACTCTGTAACTAACCTACCCAAGTTAAGACGACCAAGAATTAGTGATGTCCATGATACAGAGGTTTTATACAGAGGTTTTTCATTAAACCCAGGACGTAGCCACTAGCAATCAGCAGTGCAAATTCGACATTCAAGCCATCGCAAGTGCAGTATACCACGGATACCACGATATAAACTAAAAATAGTGTTTGGATTAAAGGAGGCAAATTCGGCTACTAGGTACGATTTTTCTTTTCTCATGGCTTCATAGCTCAGATGGAAATTGCACCCGAATGGTTATGGGCAGATGAGGCATATTTTACTCTGAATAGTGGCGTCAGTACTCAAAATCCAGAATCCAAGAAATCGTTCCAAGGAGATCTTCATGACAAGAAACGTTTTGTTGTTCACACAACACCACAGAATTGAAAACATAATTTTTATGCAGGATGGAGCTCCCCGCAGATTTTCCGACCAGTCAAAGAATTGTTAACCCACGTTTTTCAAAATCGTGTGTTAAGCAGACATCTCTCAAATTATGGCCAGCAAGAAAACCTGATCCTAACTCTGCGGATTACTGGCTGTGAGGTTATTTAAAAAGTTTAGTGTTTAGAAGGCAACGCTACAAGAATTAAAAGACAATATTACAGAGCAAATTGGTGCTATGCAACCAGAAACGTAATGCAATACTGTATACAATTTGGAGACAAAGTTGGTAATGTTACAACAACAAAATTGAGTTCATATTGAGCAATTGCCGTAACAGGTTTTGGGCATACTAAATATCATTCCTTAATCAATTAGATTTCATTTATTTTTGTTATTAACGTAATTTGTTAAAAAGTTATAATAATTTAAAATATATTGCTTAGTTTATGATAACCCAATATATATACATATGTATGTAATAAAGCTGTACTTGTAGAGGCGTGAGGAGTATTTTGTGACTACCACGAAGAAGTTAAAAACACAAACAATTTTAGCAATACATTTTATCAAATTTTTCTAGTTTGGTAATTGCCATAACTTACTATATACATATCTGTATATGTTCTTGGCACTAAAAGGAACAGGACACATAATTTTAAAGCTAATGAAAATTGAAGGTAAAAACAAAATACGCACTTACATACGACAATAACACGTAACTACATACAACAAACATGTTTATGTCGATCAATATTTCAACGCTAATTTTCTTTAACATAAACATACTACACTATTTCAGAAGGTCACTTAATTTGTACAGTAGGTATGCATGTATATGCTTGAGAAAAAAAAAAACAATATCAAGACATCTCCAGATTGAACAGAACAAATCAATTCTCTATCGATTGACATTTGAAACGCGCGTTGTCGTTCGAATGGAAATAAGCTACCATACTTTTTTAGCACTGTTATTTAAATATTTACACAGCAACTGCTACAATATAGCCCGTAACACCGATATTAGTTATCGTATCATGTAACATACATCATCGTTTCACATGATAATAGGAAGAGTTATGCTCACTGTGTTAAAGCACCCGAAACATAACAGCAGCGCTCTACTAGATGACGCAATGGAGGTGTATGAAACAGTGTCAGATTACCGAAAGCAAGGTAATTGTGTTAACTAGCATTCCAGTGGATTATGAACTGGGTGAAGGCTAACGGTGAGCGGGTCACTAAAACGAAGGTCGATGATGCTACTGATCCCAAGTTAGAGGAAATACGTCAAATATTTTCTACATATTAAATCTATTTATAAACAAGCTCTTAAGCGCTGATCGTTAATCTTTAATGAATGTGTAACAAATGTGTAATTAAAGAATCAAAGAACCATTCAGCCATCATTTATACTACTCTCTCATTCGGCTTGTCCGCAACTGCAGAGCTAAAAGAAATGAAGAGATTCAGTCAACCGTGTTTGACTCTTAAATTTTGTTAACGCTATAGTAAATATCAAGCAACAAGTATCTTATTTACATCAGCACCTAATACCTGAAGAAAATTGCCCGAAACTACCGAGTATGTTGTTACCTATAGAAAAGGCATTTGTTCAAAATGCTTAAAATGGTGAACCAGAATATTTATTAGAAAATAAACGCAAATAAATGCACAAAACGTAAATCAATAGATTTTTTGCGCAAATTCAGTATATCTAAACAAATTTCCGTCAGAGTCTCAGCAAGTCGTTTTGAATACTTAATTGAACCCAACCGTTAATAATTATCATTTAAATTTTCCGTCATGATCTTCGCTGTAGAATTTTAAGTTCCTCTAATAACCTTAACAAATATATCGAAATATTTTGCGTTCCCATAACCGTTCATCACATATTGAATCAAAATTTAAGCAACGTGCATTCCGCACGTTGGGTGCCGCGTTTGCTCACGCTAGACCAAAAACGTGTTCGAATGAACATTTTCGACGTTCTGTTGACGCAGTTTAGGCGTTGGCCCAGTTTTGGCGCCGATTAATTACTGTATATGAAACGAGGATGCACCATTACATGCCAAACATACCGTCAAAATAGTGGACTGTGAAGGGAGAATCGGCTTTGGAGAAAGGCGAAAACTCCTTTTTCGTCTGGGAAAGTGATGGCGACTGTTTTTTGCGATAGTCGTGGGGTTATCTTAATCGATTATCTTCAAACAGGAGAAACTATAACAGGAGCATAGTACGCATCGTTGCTTGATAAGCTAAAGGCAGAATTTGTGGAAAAGTGGCCACATTTGCTGAAAAAAAAAATCTATTTCATCAAGACAATGCGCTGTCTTACACCTCAACGATTGCCATGGCAAAAGTCCACGAATTACGGTTCGAACTGCTTGGTCACCTTCCTTACTCACCAGATCTAGTCCTCAGTGTCTATTTTTTTTTATTTCCTAATCTAAAAATTGCGCTCGGATGACAAAGATTTTCGTCAAATGATGGTCACCTTCGTAAATAATTCAATTGCAGAGAAAAATGCCGAGTACTATTTGGACGGGTTAAAGAGATGGTAGCATCGCTGGAAGAAGTATGTAGACTTACAATTAGCAGGAGACTGTGTAGAAAAATAAAAACAAATTTAACGACGTGTCTCATGTTAGGTCGGAAACATTGCAGACTACCTTCCTGTAAGCTATATTGATACATATACAAAAATTTATTGAGCTTTGCTTATGCGTTCGGGTTATACAGATTGTGTTTGTGGGTTATGTCCACCAGTGTATATGTATGTATGTATGTACATATGTAGATATGTTACAACTACGTATTTAAAACTCGACTGTATTGAGATATAATATGGCGTAAGTCATTGGAAAATAAAATATATGACAATCTTTTCTTAATTTGTTAGTGTAATAGTTACTTTGAAATACTATTACATACATACATATTATGCTTTCATGTGCAAAACGATTTTCTTTGTAGATTTGCGCTTGGTAATCTATCTGTTGCATATAAGAGTATACTAACAATAAGTAAAACATAATCGATTACATTCGTAGAATGTAACCTAGTATCTCTCTTCGCGTAGTAGGTACGATACCTACCGGTTGCATTTAATTAGCATTACGTTCTCTGTAAAATGGAGAAAGAACTTATTTCTTTGCGGTTAATTTGAAAAGATAGGAAAGAATATCAAAACATCCAACTTTCAGGTTCATTCTATTTTTTCCTTATATATTATTCTAATTCCTTTTAATTTTTTGCAACTAGGAAACTAAAAATAATCGCTGGAATACAAATCAAGATAAGACAGGAGTTGAGCCGACAAAGGGAACACCAGGGTTGTCCGACGCGGATTTTAATGAATCTCAACTATGTTATAGAGGAATTATAGATTCTGTTTCAATTTATTTAATAATAGAATTACGACAGCGAAAAATATTATTTATAAATAATTTGCTTCAAATATCGTAAATAAGATTTTAAAAAAATTATCCACTGGGCTACGAAGGCCTGCTTGTTGAGAAACTAACATTATTGATATAAAAGAATGAACTTAGCGAGTTCATTCAACGCGTTAAACAATGCTGGTTTTCTCAGAAACTAGGGCGCGTTAGGATAAAAGCTCGTACTTGGGCATTAAGGAAAGGTTCTTCTATAACACAGTCGAGTTTCATTAAAATCCATGTCGGACAACCCTGGTGTTCCCTTTGTGAGTTAGATTTCGTACTTAAAACTTAAACTGAAGGAGTGTAAACCTACATCATGGTACGAGGGTCTGTACACGATGCCAAATGCATAACTCTACAAACAAAAACCAGTAAGAGCGCTGGCCTTTTAAGCAAATTTTCCGAGTGAGAACGATTGCAATCTCTAAATCTCTAAAATAAAACCCTCACAAAGAAGCAAGATATGTAGCTGTTGACTACGCTGAAGACATGGAAAGAACAATCGAGGGCACGTTTCTGAAAGAATAGAACAAATTCTGACGATTCTGCATAGGGAAGAAACGAATGTAAACCTCTCTAAAAGTTTTTCGTGCCATTTAAAGTATTGCACGTTCATGCTATATTCGCTAATAATCTTTGAAATCCGCTTATGTGAGGTCCATTTCCACGATACGTATTAAAAAGAATATATAAAAACCGTGGAATACAGTATTTGAGAAACTCACTTGTTGGAATGTTTACATTACGACCCCATCTGACTAATGTAGTACATAAAGCTATCAAAGCTTTCTGTATGAGAATAATCACGCGAATTCTATTTTTGGCCCTAAAATCTTAAAAAATCAATATGTCAACATTTACAGATATAACCGATAAATTTATGTAATAAGATTTTACATTCATCGCATTAATTGCATATACATATGTATGTATGTACACTCACCTGAAAGAAGTTGTAGAACGATTTACATATAATCGCTATGTAAATCGTTCTTCAACTTCTTTCAGGTGAGTGTACGTGTATGCTAGCATACGCCGAAACGTAACAAATCCATCTATACCGTTTGAATGAAATGCAGCAGTGTGTATACTCGTCGATTGTTTTGATTTGAAAAGGCAGACGAAAAAATTGGCGCGCGCCGGCGCCGATTCTTGAAACCATGTACTTACAAAGACCCAATCTCGCAAGAACTGAAATGTAAACGATGCATTATTCTCGTGTTTGCCGTTTCACGTCCCAATATGTGCAAGTAATTAGTACATTTCAATGGGCAATAAAATAACTGAGTCGTATAAATCATGTAGACTAAAAATTCCATAAAGCCAGCGGACTCTTCCGAAAACATTGGTTTTGTTTATTACAAACACCTGACATATTTTGTATTGAAATGTATGCATACTACAGTACAAGTTTCCAGTTTTGTATGTGTCTCCCTGTACATATGTAGGTATATATGAAAACTTAATAAGTAATAAATAAATGACCAACGTTGATCATCAAGGATAAAGTTATTAAAGTTGCAGAATTTAGGAAATAAAGTTCAGTTGCCAATCATGAGATCTATGCTTAGATCAAATTATGACGATTCCACAAAACAATTATTCTGGCTATAACATAACGTAAAAGTAGCAGCTAAGAGAAGAATTAGATCTATTGCCTTCTGAAAATATATAGGCGTATAAAGTATTTCACCAAATGGGGTTATGTAGAAAAGGTTGACATTTGGATATGAGATTTGGTGGGATTAAATCATAGATCGTTTTCGTGTGTGTTTCATTTGTTTTAAGAGACTGATGTTTGCCTGAGGGAGCCATCATTTTTTTAAATGGCAACCTATGTTTGAATTTATTGTCATTTAGAAACATAATAACGCATATCATAAGATTATTTATTAAAAACTAACAAATTAAATAAAAAAATAAAACAAATACATTAAGTACTTCACAGCGGTTTGTAAAGGAATAAATTAAATAACTGAAAATTTAGCTGCTGACTTGCATTCTACGGAATCAAGTGTTTATACTTCCGTTACAAGTTAAACAGAAATGAATTTGTGCGAGATTGAGCGTATTGAACTATTAATAATCGTTGGATTTGGTGATCGTGAAAGAACGCATTCTGAAGCTTGCCATGTATTTTATGAGTCACCCAATACACAATTACAATTTGCAAATATCATTACGGAAAAAATAGAAGCTCATCAAAATTGAATTGAGAAAATGTGTGTGTGTAAATAGACATAACTGCAGACAGCGCCACTCTAATAATTCGCATGCCAAATTAGAAACTCACACGTAATATACAGAGAAACTTAATATTTGGTGTGAAATACCGTAAAATGGGGTGAATAGGATCACAGGGGTGAATCGGGTCGAAAGTTCAGCACTATATGAAAATGGTTTAAAAAAGAAAATCATTTTATTTTTTTTTTTGCTAAACGCTATCTGTATGCAGAGGTCTGGCACCACCGCAACAGCCATTGGCCTTGATGTGGTACATCACGTGCGCTATTAGGCTTGTTCCAACCACCTCTGATTACCGTAACATTATCGTACAGTACTTGCGCAGTGTGAAAATGGCGTTCCATTAGGGTGAAAATGGAGTGCCATTTTCACACTGCGCAAGTACTGTACGATAATGTTACGGTAATCAGAGGTGGTTGGAACAAACCTATTAATACAGTTGCATAGTAGCGATCGACAAAAACTCGATAAACGTTAGGTTCTCAACGTGACCCTATTGCTCTACATAATATAAGTGAGAAATAAATTAGTGTTCGTGCATATCATAAGTAAGTGTTCCTTAACATGTATCTAAAAGGTTTTGTTGATATTATTTACTACTTGCTTTTACCACGAGTTTTCAGTTATAAGGTGCCAGCTTGGAAATTCACGGGGTGAATAGGATCAGCATGCCGCAGCACTATAGACGGGATCCCCATGTACGCCCACATAAAAAACACAGTGCTGACGTTATTCAACGAGCTCGTGAGGCAGTTAGAAATGGAAAAACTATCAGACAAGCATATAAGGAACTTTTAGTTCCATATACCGTCCTTCAAAGGCACATAAAACATCCAAATACTATTAAAAAAGTAGGAGGGCAAACAGTTTTGTCTGCGGCAGAAGAAAAAGCAATAGTGGAAAGATTAAAGGTGTGCGCAGAATGGGGATATCCGATCATTGATAACTTGATGGTTCATTCAATGTAATATTTTTCGCCTATATTTTGGACCTTTATTTCCATCTACCCACGCGCAATATAACGGTCCAGATACCTTATTGGTTTTACAAAAAAGCCAGCTGTTGTTTGTCACGCCCATCAAAATATTTCTTTCTTTCGATTTATGACTCTCACATGTATGCGTTTGATCTACCGCAGCATAAAAAGAACCTTTATAAATACGAAAATGCCGTGTGCTGAATTAACTCCGATTCAAAGTTTGTGAAAACACGTACTTGTTGAATTTATTCGTAAAATTCCTTTTTTATCTAATAATAATAACTATTAACTGGCTAAAGTATAATTAATTTGTTAAATAGTATCTATTTAGGTATTATTATAAAATGTAAACGTTTCTCAGTTTACTATCTACAGGGAGCAGCAAAAGTATTCATACAGCTATGCAAATAAGGAATAAGTGTTTATAAAACTATGTTTACTGCTAATAGAAATATTTAACAGATGTGACGTAGAAGTACATCTATTTCAAATGTTCACCTGCCATACAAAGAAATAAAATGTACATAGTGTGATTGTTATGTTATTTATTGGATAAACATGCACTATAAACGCAACGCAAAAGTATTTATACAGCTATTTTAAATACAAAATACAAAGTGATGGCAAAATTTAAATATTTTGTAACACTACCTTTGGCATCGCTAACGGTCCTCAATCGTCTTGGCACGGACTCAACTAATTTGGCGGTATTATAGGTACAGCGGATCTATTTTGCACCACTCTTCTGCGACCCTGTTCTCCACGTCTCTTTTGCTTCTAATGTGATATTTGTGTTAATGGTTCATGTCGAGAGACTGTGGAGGTGTTTCAAGAAATTTTGGAGTATTATATAATAACCATTCTTGTACAACTCGTGCAGAGTGTTTGAGGTCGTTATCTTGGTACAAGGAAAAGTCATCAGCAATTCGCAATTTCTGTGCACTTTTTTTAAGATTGGTTTTTAATACTTTCAAGTAAACAAAACTATCCACTATATCTACTTGGAAGAATAACCAAATTTGGTACCCAATTTATACCCAATATTTACTTCAGTTCGTAAAAATAACTGTCTCCTAAAAGTCTGGAGAGGCATTAACGTATGTTGTTTGGCAAACACAAGACACTTTAGTCTCTTCACATTGTTAAGCAGTGAATTCTAACCTTTGCCAAGTAACACTTTTCGAACTGTATCTGTGCATACATGTTTACTAAATGTCAGTTGAATAAATGAGGTCAATTATATCGCACTAATCTTAGGATTTTTTTGTACCTGTCGTATGATCGCTTAACGCTCGCGCCCGGTAAGTTTCTTTGGTCTTCCACTTCTAGCTGCATTTGCCGTACTATCCTCTTAAAACACCTCCCCAGTCTCTCGACATGAACTCCATAGACAACCTATGGCATCACCTCGAACAACAGATCAGGCAACATCAAATTAGAAGCGAAAAAACTTGGAGAACGGGCCCGTAGAAGAGTGGAGATAAACAGATCTGCAGTATACCGCAAACTAGTTCAGTCCATGCCAAGACGATTGAGGGTCGTCAACGACCGTAATTCAAAGAAACTCAAATTTTGCCATCACTTTGTTTTTTTTATTTAAAATAGCTGTATGAATATTTTTGCGTTGCGTTTATAGTGGATGTTTATCCAATAAATAACAATCACATTATTTACATTTTGTTTGTTTGTATGGCAGGTGAACATTTGAAATAGATATTCTACGTGACATCTGTTAAATATTTCTATTAGCAGTAAACATAGTTTTATAAACACGTAGGTATTCCTGATTTGCATAGCTGTATGAATACTTTTGCTGCTCACTGTATATGCATAATAATATGCTAATACCTATGCGTTAAATAAAAGGAAATAAAATTAGGACGCATTGCTTGTTTTATTGTTTGGTTCTGTGAAACATCTGCAATTTATTTGAATGGGTATAGTATTGGCGGAACAAAGGTACACTTGTTTTAAAGCCGTATTTATATTTAATCGTATTCTCCGAATTTCTCTCGCGCCTTTTTAGGGAATAGATACAATATTCTATTGTGATTTATAATATTATAACACCTACCTTATTTACGTTGGGTATTCAATTGTAAAACGTTAGTCAGATGTCCCTTTATGTCGATAATTTCCCAAAAAGAAATTACTTGCAACATTTAAGAACGAACATGAATTCGAGATTTCGGTAAGCGCAAAAAACTAATATTTGCCGATGGATAACACTCATTGTGAGTGTAATTGGCATACCTATTAAATATGTAATTGATAAAGTACTTAAATAATGTTTTTTCTGCTACCTTATTTAAAAACAACGTTCTTAGACGAATTATTAAAAAACAAATCGATGGGTTTAAGAAAAGGTTGTTTCATCGGTTATATTTTTTTTCAGATGTAACGTCAAACGATTTCTAATCCTTAAAAAACATTCTGTTTATTGCCAGCCGATAAGACCACCTGCATAAGAGCTCGCTACTCGGATTAAATTTTATTGGTCGTAGGCGGAGCAGGGGTGGTACCAATTGCATAAATTCCGAAAATATTAGTTTGCAACCAAATACACACGGTACGAAAGTTCTCCATAAAAATGAATCATCAAGTTATCAATGATCCGATGGATTTATATGATTTAAGACGGATCGTAAAGGGTTATATAGAGTCTCTTGGTAAAAACGTAAAAAAATTTAAAGAAAACATGCCCGGTTATGATTTTGCTAAAGGTTTTATGGAACGTCACAAAAATGATCTCGCAGAACGGCTTTGTCAGAATATTAAGCGTGCAAGAGCAACAATTTCTCCGGCAATTATAAATGAGTATTTCTATAATCTTGAAGAAACTATAGCTGGGATGCCGCCGGGTAATATAATCAATTACGATGAGACAATCCCTCAGTAATGATCCTGGACGATCAAAAATTATAACAAAACGGGGGTGCAAATACCCAGAGAGGGTGATGAATAACACAAAAGCTGCAATTTCGATAATGTTTTCAGCTTCTGGTGATGGAAAAATGTTGCCATGCTATGTGGTTTACACATCTAAAAATTTGTATTCTACCTAGATTGAAGGAGCTCCTAAAGGCACTAGGTTTAACTGTACTCAGAGCGGATGGTTTGATTCTATAATTTTTTAAGACTGGGTGAAAACTATTGCTCTACCCTATATGAGAAGACTTCCAGGTAAAAAGATCCTAATAGGCGACAACTTATCATCTCATCTGTCAGTGGAATCCATAAAGCTTTGCCAGGAAGAAAATATTTCTTTCGTGTTTCTTCCAAGCAATTCCACCCACCTGACCCAGCCCTTAGATATCGCCTTCTTCAGACCATTAAAGATAGGATGGAGACAAATTTTGCTCAAATGGAAGAAAGGACCAGGTATGAAGGAACCCTCTTTGCCAAAAAGCGTGTTCCCTAGACTGTTAGCAACTCTTTTAAATAAAATTGAAGCAAACGCAGCTGACAATATTAAGTCAGGTTTTAAAAAAGCTGGGCTAATTCCACTCGACAGATCACAGGTTCTGAAGTGTATCCATGACGATTTTAATGAGAACCCAGACGAAATAAATGGAAAAGTTGACAGGTCTTTCCTTGACATTTTGCGCGAAATGAGATATGATAACAGTCAAGAAGAGAGACGACGCGCCAAAACTAAACTGAATGTGGTTGCCGGACAAAGTGTGGGATTAGAATCCGAAAGCAACACGGATTCAATTGGACCAAATGACGACCTTGCTGCTGAATTAGAAAAATCCGATGAATCTGAATTGGAAGTTTTGTCAGTGCACGACAAGGAGAACGAAGATGTGAATGATCAAGAGTGCGTTGAAAAATTTGGAAAGAAGTTTCAGAATGTTAAACCTGTGAATGCAAATTAAATCGAAGCAGGAGACTGGTTGTTAGTGTCATTCAGTCCTGAAAATAAAAGAGCGTGTTTAAGCAAAATGCTCTACTTTGTGTGCTGCGTCGAAAGGAAAAATGACGATGTCGAATTTCAAGGCAAATTTTTGAGAGGAAAAACCACAGTCGCTAACCGAGGATTTATATATCACTTTCCAGAAGTGGAAGATGTTAGCAACTTTCACGTTTCCCAAATAATTGGTAAACTAGATGAACCTGAAAAATCACGAAGGGGAGAGTTTAAGTTCAAACTGAATTTCCACTATTTATAGAATGACACGAACTGAATCGAGTCACACAGCGAAATATGGAAACGGATATTACTGTATTTTAGGGAGTGATCCTATTGACACTGACATTGAGGTGAATAGGATCAACAGTGTTTAATATATATATATAGTCAATGTGAATATGTATTGTCAATCTAACTGTTTGGTTCAACAGTACAAGTTGGAACTCATATGATATGCAAAAAGTTGTTTTATTTTAATAGCCAGTTTGATTGTTACAGGGAGTTAAATAAATTTGATCCTATTCACCCCATTTTACGGTATTGGACGGAAATGTCATCGGACCATTCTTTATAATCCGTACGTTAGCATCTGCGAGGAAATACTACAAAACAAAGTTCTACCAAAAATAAAACATATTGTGCCAAATCCAATAAATCAACAATGCTCCACCGCATTTCGGTTAGCGAGTTCGTTCATTCTTGGAAGACAATTTCCTAATATAATGGGTGTAACGAAAGGATCCGATTGAATGACGATCTAGCTCTTCAGATATAACGCCCATGGATCTTTTCTTTTGGGAATATTGTATAGGTATAGGTTTATCGACATCGATAACTACAATATAGCACAAAAGGAGTACGTTTTGACACCATCAATGTGAGTCATATTCAAGTAAGATGAAATGATAGATATGTAATAAATAACTACAACCTCAATATTATCTTTAAAACATTCTATTTACTGTTATCTAATAATGAGAGGCGCCAGACATTTGCCATCGGCCAAAGTGTAGCATCCACTTAATTCCGGCCTAGATAGGACGCTGCGAAACCTATATGTGTACATATGTACATATTTTTAACAAACGCATACAAAGCAGAAGATGCGCTTGCAAATCTGTTACAATACAATTCAGATCACAATCTATACAAAAACAAAAATAAACCACCAGTTTCGTTGACCTACTTCTCCAGAGAATAACTGATGTGTAAGAAAACAGGAAAAGTATTCCTCTCGATTTATTTCACTCTGATTTCTCACAGGCGAATAGATTGTTCCCGTTAACGAAGAATATCCGACAAGCGTTAAATTATAAATAGTTGTCGGATCGTCCCGGTCTACGAGACGACGGTCTCTGACTTATTCCTGTAGAAACAAGAAAGCAAACAAACCTAGGAGCTCAACGTCGTGATGCAATTCTTCGGCTTCCACACGCCACATACTTCGAATCTCCGAATGAAACACCATGAAGATATAAAAGGGGTATTCTGGTATTAGGTGTGTATACTAATAGAGCTTGCAGAGCTTACGGTTATAACAGCAGTGTTACATAAATAGATCGTATATCTGCAGGTTCGTTGCAATCCTAGGATTGTTTTAGTGAATTAAAGTCGCATTACTTTCGTCTGGGTAACTACATAATGCAGGTCCTGGGCATTTAAGCACACTACACGCATAAATCGCAGAAATACGATTTTAAATAACACATTTCAATATAATTTATATGAAACAATATTCTCTTTAGATATGTCGTGAGATTTAACAGAATTATGGATCACAAGCCTAGATATTTACACTTATTGTCGAAAAAAATAAAACAGTGTACGGTATAATTTAATAATAATAATAATAATATCAAATTTATTGAGAACAAGAAATTACAAATACAAGTTATTATACAGGGTGTCCGCGAAATACAAAGCATGCTTTTAAGGGATGATAGCTACAACGATATAGAACCAAAAACATATAATACACCTTGGGTCTATCTGTAAGCGTAAACGAGAAAAAAAAATTATTTCTCATGTCACAAACTTCGATGCATACTGTACACCGACAGCTGATCCGTGCAAGATTTACCCGACGATTACGGGCGTGCGTTGCAACACATCGAGCCTTTCCTTAATACATTTTCTCCTGTCTCTCAAAAAAGTCCTTTTTAGGACCACCAATTTATCACAAATAAAAGAAAAGAACTCAATTTTGTAGTAGCCTTTACGAAAGAGCTTAAAGCGCCATAACATAATTGCACTAATTACATTTTTTTCATTCAATGCTACTTTCCCTCAACTTAAATTTTCATTTACCGATCGGAGGCTGCTATTAAATACGACCTTTTCACTCTAACTTCAACATAACATCGATTTTATTGTCATAACATTATTTAAAAAAACGCAAAGGTACGTTTATTTTAAAACGTATGGCCATTGACTTCGTACGATACAAGTTCAAGGTCGTATAAACAGATGTTTGGCTTACATCTGCCATTCTATTTAATACGAGTAGGTACAGTGTGATGGAAGAGAAATGACACCACGCTTCAATTTCAAAGTATGAAATAATTAGTTTTCATCGTTGCTTTCAGTTATTTTCAACCCTAAATTTTTGATATGGTTTTTTGGTTATTTAAGAAGCAATATGGATGAGTTTTCTTGTACAGTTTGACCAAATAAGGTTTTTTAGAAATAATTTTTTTTCTCGTTTACGCTTACAGATAGACCAAAGGTGTATTACAGTGAAACCTGCCTAAGACGGACCCTTGATAAAACGGAAAACTGTTTAAGGCGGAAAATTTTCATAGTCCGGAATCGTCCTCGTAAAAAACATAGCAACTGTACCTCTTTAAAACGGAACCTGTTTAACGCGAAACCGTACTAATAAATTTAGACCAAAAAGTATTGTGAACCTCCATAAAACGGAATCGGTTTCCACCATAAATAACAGAGTTTACATACTTCAAATGACCGGCAACGATCCTTGGCTTGATTTACGATTAGAAAACAGACCATTTCTGACGGCCACCTATGAAGGAAACACTTTGTCTATTGAAAAATGTATCACACGTGTGGATTACTAGTTAAAACGACTCAATAGGAAGACGGAATACAAAGGGAATACACATAGTTGTGCACACATGTTCGATCTTTTGTCGGACGTTGATAAAGTAACGTTCATACATATATGTATTTATATCAATAAAATAAAATAGGTATGTATGTATGTATGTATAAATGTGTTCCTTTTTCTGCAATATGATCTAGATACTTGCCTATTTTGTCTTAGAACTTTAGCAAATTCGTTAAAATTTTGGAATTTCACGCGTTGGTATGCTTTAGATTGGACGGTTGAATGAAACATTAGAATTTCATATTTTAATACATATGTATAATAACCTGAGTAAAACGGAAACCTATGTATAAAGGAAAATATTTTGGTCCCAGTCGATTCCGTTTTAAACAGGTTTCACTGTATATGTTTGTTTCTAAATCGTTGTAGCTATCATCCAGCTATCATAAAAGCATGCTTTGTATATCGCGGACACCCTGTATATATAATCGGCAAATTACACATATATGCTTATATTCTCAAAGGGTTTAAGATCAGCTACTGTATTCTTCCTCTTAAACCAAAAATGAAAGAAACTTATAATCAGAAATAAAGAAAAAACTAACAGGTTTAATGTATTATACGTTACATATAAATACTATAACAAATTCAAAGAACAGAAAAACAAAGAAAACCCAGAAAACTCTGTGCTTCCAAGAAAGAGAGGGTAACACGTGTACATCAAATGCTGTTAAAATACTTAGTCTTCAACCTGTGGGGATCATCAAAAATATTTAGCATTACCATTTCCATTAAGTTATAGAAATGCCTAACATGAATCTTAGGAATTACTAAGCTAACTAATACATCAGAAATAATATCTACGCCAGACGCATAGGCACGTTGTCTTCACCCTTTTAACATTTCCCCCATTAAAGTTAAAATCATCATCATATAACAGTTAATATGACAACAAAGCCATATCATTAGTCTGTCTCCGTAATTAGTCTACCGTTAGGTATGATAGTCGCTATTACATTAGTAAATATGTTGATATGAAAATCGCATTATTTAGTTCACAGAAAGTGTAAAACATGAGCTTAGCAATTTGTAGTGTGGTAGTACAATGTAGCTCTGCTACTGACGATGGTAGCTTAGTTTCCGAAATAGATATTTAATGCTTATAATGATAGTGTAGTGTTGGAGAATATTTTTAAGAAGGTTGTTTCTTTCAGTTGGTTAAAAGACCAATATCTTGTAAGAATGGAGACTTAGAATTTGTGATAAACTTCATGTTATCAATCCACCAGTTTGATTTCACTATTGAAGTTATAACCAAAAAGGTTAATTTTTATATTGGTACTTCCATACACTTCATTCTGTTTTACCAAAAGATGTAGAATTAAAACTTTTTATATATCTGTCAATGCCGAGAGTACGCACAACAATTGAAATATGACTTAAGCATATTAAAATAACTTAGTATGAACCCTCGGTTAAAATTAAAGCTAAGTTGTCAACTCAGGACTTGGTTAGCAGCAATGTTAGCTTTTGTTATTGCCTTCAAGTAATAAATTAGTAATAATTGTAACTTGCAACTTAACTAAAAATTCTGTCCAGATTTTAAAATGCTTAGTTGCAACAAAACATAGAATGGGAAAGAAAAATTATAACTACTCTAGAGAAAATACAAAACTATTTGAATAATGTTTGTGTGAAATATGCATCAAAAGTATTACTTACATACTTGTAATTAAAGTGTAGCAGCAATTTTACAACCTCAATTAAATGTTATTTGGCAACAAATAAAGAAACCAATTTGTACTTTACTGGTGCGTCACACGTTTTCTTTTATTTAAACCTTTTAAGGGCGAAAGCTTCATTGAACACTTTTCACAGAAAAGGTCGAGGAAAACTGCTTATTCGTTTCCTTATGGCAATTTACGAGCGACACACCCCGGTCACCATAAACAAACACCGCTCTGTCTGTTCCAATAATAGCAACTGCAATCCAACGTTAGGGTATTGTACAATGAACTAAGAAAGTTCTCCCATATCTGTACATTCAGAACAAGACAGTGAGAGCATTTTAGAGAGTCACTTAAAGCTTTTTTGAAAATTAACCGTAATTGAAGCCTAAGAAAGTTTTCTTCATAAAGTGTTATCTCCTTTGACTAAATCAAAAGAGTCTTACTGGAAGACTGTAACTAGCATATCTAAAACTAGCAGAAAATGAAATCCAGAAAATGAAATCTATCATGTAATTATTTCTTTCAGTGAGGCGACTCTGATATGCTCTAAGATACTAGAATACTTAATTATCTTCGATACTCGTCATTCTCATCACACCGACCCAAAACTTACAATTGACTTTATTGACACTAGTAGTAGTCATGTAGAATCGAACAGGGGAATTAGGGTGTTATTAGTTTTGGATAAACGCATGTATTATCCAAAACTTCGAACCCAACGTGGTTTTTTTTATCTGTGGTGAGTGCACCTACTGTGACTTCCTAGCTGTGCCGCTTGTAACCACTGCAGTTCTTGCGGTATATGTAGATAATACGTGTAAATGTGTTTTTGTAAACCTTGTTAGAATATTACCTCGCCATAACTAATAGTCTGTTGTTAATTATGTCCCAACAAGGATGGTACTCGACCGGAGAACCGATACTGGACGGGCACACCGCAATTGCAAGGCCCAGCATTGCAACTGCCTACCGCTAATTCTCTCAGAAGTCGACCGATCTTACCCCTTCGGCCACCGAGCCTGTAAACCATTAATTCGAATTTGCTATCTGAAATTTCGAATTTATGCAAAACTTTAGACCGAAATTCATAATCCACGAAGAAATAAGTATCTAACCTCGCTCTATCAAACAATGTAACAGTACTTAATTTTATGAAGAGGAAATACTAAACACTTTCGATATAACATAAATTCGATACTTTCTTTAGTGAAAACTTTCCATATTGCAAAATAATCTACATACTTATACCTATAGCGCGTCAAATATTACACGTACCTATGTATTAAAAAACAAGAGAGATGGATCTGAAAAGGAAATTTCAAAGGGAAGTGTTTAACAACGAATACCAGTCCGTGACTATCAATAACAATTAGATTAACAGAAACTTATTAAAATTCATCTCTGAAGCCACAGACTTCGTATTCGTTGTTAAACACTTCCCTTTGAAATTTCCTTTTCAGATCCATCTCTCTTGTTTTTTAATACATAGGTACGTGTAATATTTGACGCGCTATAGGTATAAGTATGTAGATTATTTTGCAATATGGAAAGTTTTCACTAAAGAAAGTATCGAATTTACACGTACCTATGTATTAAAAAACAAGAGAGATGGATCTGAAAAGGAAATTTCAAAGGGAAGTGTTTAACAACGAATACGAAGTCTGTGGCTTCAGAGATGAATTTTAATAAGTTTCTGTTAATCTAATTGTTATTGATAGTCACGGACTGGTATTGAGATTATACAAAAAATTGCCTGCAACGATCATATTTAAATGCTTAGCACATACTTAGGAATATTTTAGCAACATCTGTTTTTGGAAGGCGTTAAAAGATATTCCATGTAAGGTCAAGTCTAGTTGTGTAGAAAACATTACAACAGTCCTTCAAGCCGAATTTAACGCAGTAAATCGAACAAAAAAGCGTGTTTGAGTGATATATAACGCTGCTGTTGATGGAGACTTAACTGGGAATGTAAAGATTCTGAAAAACAATCTCTTCAATATAGCAATTATGCTCATTATACAACATTGAACTTATTTACACCAACTAAACTTACACAGCAAGAGAATTGCATAAGCACCTTTTGTCATCGATACTGATAAACGAAGACATCTGCCGAGTATTAAGTCTGGACTATATTAGCTCTAATTTTAATACCTCTCCCTAACCTCTTCGTCACTTTACATTTTCCACTTTACTAATTAAGCGATATATAAATTCCAGTATCTATTAAATCATAGCCTTAAAACTCGCTGTTTTACACATTGATAAAAAACGGATGTATGTATGCATATAGACCATTAACTACAATGCCCTTACTAAAGGGTGAAAGTGTTGCAGTCGACTGTACAACTATAATTCTATTTAGTCGGCTAGATAAAAGTACAAAACCTGCAGAGGATTGATGGCTGAACGATAAGCACAACCCGAAGAGATGCCAGCAGCTTGTGCACACGTAACTACCAACGATAACTTTAGGTACTGTTGGAGGCATGTGCACAACGTATATGATGCAGTTTGGTCATTCATTAGCGAGTGAAGAATAGGTGCCGCTTTCAACACGATCACGTGATTCCTATGTGTTAAAAGCCTGGCCAACTCTGGTAGATTAACTTATATGTATACAACCGATACAGCAGACACTACATATTGTATTGATCAATTGTTTGATGTAGTCGACAGAACAGTGAAAAAATAACGACATAAACCGGTTATCCGCACAAGTGCAAGTTAATTAAGGTGACGATGCTCGTCTAAATAACCTCAAAAGGTCGCACGGCGGTATAATTAATTAATGCTCCTACGGCAGATGCCATTGAAATCATTACGCGCACATAAGCTACATGCATAGCAAGTCTATAAGAGATACACCCTAAATATGTCACACACTATCAAGACAACATATAGAACGTTACTTCCAAGTAATTCGTAATTACAGTGATGATACAGTTTTTGGTGAAGATACGATCATTCACGAAGCACTCATATAATAAAATTAACGCAATAAAATGCGCGACATTTATTTTTAATTCAACGTAAAACATTGGATATAAAAAGCAGCTATTCCGCGCTTCTATTTACCTGCCCAAAACATGTTTTTCGAACGAAAGTTTACCTGCTAATTGACATAGTGAGCAACTGTAATATCAAACGCATTTAAATGCAAAAGAAGAAACATGGAAGTAGTGCACTGATGTCCTTAAGTCAGAATCAATGTATCAAGAATAATTGACAAGGTCGCGTACCAAAAATCGAAAGAAAAATATTTACAAACATATGTAAATCATCAACCAATTAATGAAAGTTGAATATAGTTTCAACGTTTCTGAATATTAACTTGTATTCAGTATACAGTAGTGCGAAATGAAATCCGAACACCAACAAATACTCGAATTACAAAAAATTCCGGCTATTATTTGAGTACATTACTTTTTAGAGCAGAGCAGCTACAAAAGGAACCCCTTCCCACAATATATAGACCTAATACACATTACTACCACTCTTAGTTACTTATCTATCATTGAATGTGTCCCAGTGATAGGTAAAAATGACGAAATTTTCGAAGCTTACTTATGTATAAACAAAAAGCTGTTATTGGTGCTCTAAGTAAGCAGAGTTTATCGATGCGTGCGATAGCAAGTTGAGTAAGGTGTAGGTAGTGTGTCAAGTGTTTGTGATTTGTTAAAGAAATATAAAGAAACAGGACGTCTTGATCGAAAGAAAGGTAGCGGCAAGAAGCATGCCACTCCTGCAAGGAATGACGTCGGGGAGGCGTCCTAAGAAAAAACCGTTGTTGACAATGAAGAGATGAATGCGAGCATGTAATATTTTTCCTTTATATATTGTAGAGGGTACTGTCAAAGGTGTGATTAGATAGACATTACAAAGAGAAGACAAGGATGATTGCATAGATATTTTACAACAAAAACTATTACCCTTCATTAAACTGAAATTCTGCGCCACAAACTCTTGAATTTTCCAAGACGATTCTGCACCATGTCATCGCGCCAAAAAGGTACTTACTATAAATTTCTGTATTATCTTTAATCTGTGTCGTTTCTAGATTTTCTTTCTTCAGCTATAGTATCGCCTCATACAAAGATGTAATATAGGTAAATATAAACAACTAACACGGATGAAAGAAATATAATGATGTGCAACTTGAGGCAAAGTAATGGCTGAATTTGAACATAACATGAAAACGTATTTAATAATTATGAAATTTAAGAATAATAGTAAAGAGAGAGCTTATTAAAATAATATAAAAATGAAAAACCATTTGAGTACAAAAACTTTTATGGCGTACCTATGCTTCGCCTTGACGTCAGCCAGTAGTTATAATTATATAATTTAATCAACTCGTGTTCGAGATTGTAAGATTTCCATCAATTGAGATTTTTTGTTAAATATCATTTTTCTGATAACCCAAAAAAGAATCGTAACCTGTTAGTTCTGGAAGGAATTGGTGTAACATTCGCTGTTTTGTGACGCTATAAAGCGCGTCGGGAAGGTGGCCTTTTTCCAATAATAATTCTTTGTCTTTTTTACTTTATTGTTTATATATGCCAATAATAAAATTGGCATAAAACACTAACTAATTATAAAGCATTTAATTTAATAGTTAGAAGGGAAGTAACGGCTGTCAGAACCTTAACCAAACGATAATTAGATGATC
>SMLS01056127.1:0-13860 GCA_004785975.1 Popillia japonica
TCTAGGACTGTTGATATTTTTAAAAAAGTAAGAGAAAAGGTAATCTAATCACTCCTACTTATAACAGATATATTTTAGAATTTTACCACCTATATATAAAACAGTAAAACCATTAGAAGGTTGTAGTCAGCAACTGATTATTCAGCCGAATACCGCTTTAATAAGACCATATGCGGTAGCTGCAGTTTTACGGAACTTATACTTTACTCAGGATTCTTATAACAGTTTCATTGATTTACAAGATAAGTTACATCAGAATATCTGTAGAAAACGGTCACTGGTTGCAATTGGAACTCATGATTTAGATACGATTGAAGGGCCATTTATATATGATGCAAAAAAGCCTAGTGAAATTAAATTTATACCACTAAATCAAACCAAGGAGTATACAGCTACGGAATTAATGGAACTTTATTCGGTAATATATTTAAAATGTTATTTATGATTCATTGTAAATATTGTTGCTATTTGCAAATAATGTGGTTTGTGGTACATATTTGTATGTCTTTATAAAATTTGAATTAAGCTAATTAGCACAATATATAGTAATGGAGGTTTTTTTTAACATACTATTTAACAGTTTGTATTGCTGACCCAGAGCGCATCTGCAACATGAAATATACAATGTAATTTATGCATATATCATTACCAATTACATCTAGATAAAAATACAATTTATGCAAATTTTCAGCTAGGTTCTTTATTCTGGATTTCTGGATACCTTGGATTCCTGATACTACTATAATGTCTTAACAGTTTAAATACTTGTTTTCTAATTTCTTCTTTTTAGAGTCATGCCCAGTTGAAACAGTACCTACACATTATTAAAGATAGTCCTGTATATCCCGTTATTACGGATAGCAGAGGTCGTGTCTTATCCATGCCTCCAATTATAAACGGTGATCACTCCAAGATTACTTTGAACACAAGAAATGTTTTTATAGAATGCACAGCTACTGATTTAACAAAGGTAAGGAAGTTATTTAAAAAATTAAGTCGTTTTATTATATCTCCTGATTAGAGTACCGATACCATCTATAAATAATCACATGCAACAAATTCTTTATTGCTTAAAGGTGTATTAATAATGCAATATACTGATAGACAAGGGTGTTATGATCTAAATACGACATTAGCTATATCACTTCTGCTTTTAGAGTGCCCAAAAATGTCTACTAGTTTTTCTGTATTTTTGTTATGCTTTCTAGGGGCTAGTCTAGGCTGATTTTTAAATCGCTTAATTGAAGTACAGTAGAGTTCCGATTATCCAAAGTAATGTGAACCGGCCCTTTTTCGGATAACCGAATACCTTTTGTAAGCAGAAAATGAGTGCCTTTTCTGTAAAAATGTGTATGTATGAATAAAATTGAAACTAAAAATAATTTTAGAAATACTTTATATTACATACATATTACATACTACATATTATATTACTATTTACAACTAGACTAGACTAGAGTGACTTGGATTTATGAAGCATAAATTTTGACCTGTCAATATTAAAGAGCCCACTTCAAGTGATTTAATTTCGTCTTCCCAGTATCTTCCAGGGTGCATTCTTCTAGAAATTTGCCGATAAGTTTTCTGTTGTACTGTTCTGCAGTTATGTCTTTTCTGGCGATTCTTATTTTATTTGCATGAGAGCAAATCCCTGCAAACACTATAATAGAAGAGTATCTGGCGCACTGTGAAAATGTCACCAACTGGGCAATCTGAACTCGTTTTCCGATTGCAAGTTCACTTGCTTAAAACGCTTGTGAAGAGAGCGAAATGTTAAGTTTACTAGCAACTTGTATACACTGGGAATAGCAACTAAAGATTGGCGAAACACTAGTATTTATGAAAAAATTCCGTTTTATATTTGATCGTAAAAGGTTTATTCCTGCAATTATTCAAAACGATTATTTTTTCTTAATACTTTACTAAATAAAATATTACATAAAATTATAAATATGGCATGGATACAGGGTAAAATTCCACGAGACTGGACGGTAGCAGCGATACTACATGTTTATAAGAAGGGTCACCGCAGAAGGTGTGAAAATTACCGACCCATATCTGTCCTAAGTGTAGCCCTCAAAATATATGAAACAATTCTAGAAAGAAGAACACGACAAATCGTCGAACCGACTTTCGAAGACAACCAGTGTGGCTTCCGACCAAACAGAAGTACTATGGATCATATTTTTTGCTTAAGACAAATCACAGAAAAAGTATTACAGCAAAGTCGAACAGTTTATACGTGCTTTATCGACTTAGAAAAAGCGTTTGACAATGCTCCTAGAGAAATGATATGGAAGGTATTAGAACAAAGAGGAATCACCGGCAAACTATAATGTGCAATAAGAAGCCTGTATGCACATACTAGAAATGTGATAAGAACGAACAACAAGCCATCAGAGGAATTTGTAACTAAGAAGGGAGTACGTCAAGGTGGTGTAATAAGCCCGCTTCTGTTTATCACATTGATGGATGAGTTAGCAAAGAACTGCAAAGCACAAATTAAAGGCGCCTGAATAGGCATTACGAATCTGGAGTATGTATATATCTCGGAGCTTATATATGCAGATGATTTAGTAATACTAGCGAATAATGAAACTGAACTCCAAAGAAACATCGAAATCTAGAATAAAGCGTTGGGCCATTATGGGATGAAAATGAATATAGGAAAGACTGAAACCATGGTAATAAGTAAACAACCGATAACCCCACGAAATGTAACAGTTAACGAAGAAACCGTAAGTCATACCACCACTTTCAAATACCTGGGAACAACACTAGACGCACAAGGAAACATGGAAACAGAAATCGACAACCGTATTGCAAGTGCAAACAGACTATATCATACTTTAAATTCAAGATTCATAAGGAAAAAAGAAGTTATGTTGGAAACAAAAGTTAAAATATTTAACAGTGTATACCTACCGGTTCTAATGTATGGCTGTGAGGCGTGGACCCTGAACGATAGGCTGAAAAGTAAAATACAAGCTACAGAAATGAGATACCTCAGGGCAGCACTGGGGGTGACGAGAGAAGACAGACTGCGGAATGAGAACATAAGAGAACATCTGAAAGTCAAACCACTAATGGATAAAATAGAGAAAAGACAGCTAGAATGGTTCGGACACATGGCGCGTATGACAACTGAGAGGCAAGTGAAACAAATATGGGAAACAGGCATTGTGAAGAAAAGAAAAGAGGGAGACCTACACGAACATGGAATGACGGAATCATAAAGATACTTAACAAACGAGGAATGAACTGGCAAGAGGCGAAAAGAATTGCACAGGACCGTAAGGGATGGAAAGAATGGCTAAACGATACCTCCACACCTTAACCGGTAGAGTGAGGACTGGATTATGATGATGACTTTACTAAATGGCTGTTCTATACGTGTGCTGTGTTAAATAATTTTTTAAAGTTTGCTGTTTGGTTGTTCAGTAATTTTTTTTTTGAAAAATGAAAAACAATTTTCATGTAGTGAATAAACTTTTATTAAATTATATTGCGGGTGAAAGTGTTATATGTATTTTATTGTTTGCCGGCAAAAAATTAATCTAGGTGATTTTCGATCTCTTCACTTGAAGTACATGATTTACCGTCTAAATAACGGAAGGTGTTAGATCTGGAAAATATAGTAGATACGGGGTATACCCGATTCAAGCTGTAAAAGCTTCTTGGTGGAACACTACACCTTTTCTATTGATCAATTCTGGCCTTTTCTGTTTGTTCAGCTGATGAATCATTCAGTCTGTCCACCTGATGCCAGTATACTTGAATCGTTATTAGAGCTGCTATCCGGATCCGGATAATTTTAGATCCGGATAATTTACTATCCGGATATCCGGATCTGAGTGCTATCCGGATCCACTATCCGGATTCCCTATCCGAATCCACTATCCGGATCCCCTATCCGCATCCACTATCCGGATCCCCTATCCGAAACCTGGGAGCCGCATCCCCTATCCGAAACCTCGGATCCGTATCTGCTATCCGAAACCTCACATCCGAATCTGCTATTGAAAATCATCTAATTTGCATTCTTTATGAGGTTTGTATCAATAAGATTATTTTGTTCGCGAGTTCTCGCTAACATTAAAAAAATAGTAAAGAAAAAATGTACATTTTGCTTTGTAAAATAATAAAACAAATCAATATTATTAATTAATATTATAAGTAGCTAATATATATTGCTATGTACAACGTTTTAAGAAGAAAATAACTACTTTATTGGTATGTTAAATAAATAAATAAAATGAAAAATCCGGAACAAAAGGTATTTGGTCTGAAGAGAAACACAAATATAAGCTTTTACTAAATAAATAAGAAATATGAAGTAACAATTATGAAGCACCAAAAACCCAAACAAAAAAAAAGTTTGCAGTGAGGACCTTTCTACTCAATCCAGGTTTTGGATAGCGGATCCGGATCCGAGGTTTCTGATAGCGGATCCGGATCCGAGGTTTCGGATAGTGGATCCGGATCCAAGGATTCGGATATCCGGATAGTTTTGGATCCGGATATCCGGATCTTAATTTTGTCGGATATCTGCAGCACTAATCGTTATATTGTGTGGTAAATGCTCAAAGAGCAATTTCTTTGAAATCCTACCAAAAGTATAGCATCACCTTTTTGATAAATATTGGTTTAATATTTTTGTCATGATTTCTTACGTTTAAATTGCTATAGATAGCCCAATTCGTAGAAATTTACAAAATTCTTTCCATGACAGAGAGAGCCTTGAGGTTAAACCTAGGCCTTTAAAGAGGTCATGAGCAGTTACCATCTGAAAGATCCTACAAGTTGTTATTCGCTGGTTTGCTTCAATTAATGTTTTTATTGTGGTACATCTTATACATAGGCTAATTTGTTCTTTGTTGTAACAGTATTGTTCAAAACATATGTTCCAAACCAGTAGTAGATACTTTTAGAAATACATTATTGAATATCATTATCTATTTCTATAACGTATCAAAATTTTATAAAAACGTAAATTAGTTCCAATTTGAGCACAATTTTTATTCTAGGCTAAGATAGTTTTAGACACTCTAGTCTGTATGTTCAGTCAATACTGCCAGGACAAATACTCGATTGAATATTGCGAAGTTCAACAACCAGATGGTACAATCAATTTATATCCAGAATTAGCATACAGGGATGAAGTTGTTTCCGTTAACAAAGCTAATGAGATGATTGGAATAAGGTATATACTTTCACTTTGGAAATTTTACTTTACAAAAAATATTCCATTTATTTTACAGTGAATCTGGTGAATCAATTGCCAATCTCTTATCGAAAATGTGTTTAACATCGGAAGTCATCTCATCGGAAAAGGACATAAAAGTAACGATTCCTCCAACTCGGCATGATGTCATTCATGCATGCGACATCTACGAAGATGTTGCAATTGCTTATGGGTATAATAAGATTAAGAGGACAGTACCTAAAACAAGCACTATCGGTGAACAATTGCCTTTAAATAAATTGTCCGACTTACTAAGATATCCAATAGCTCAAGCGGGATTCACAGAAGCTTTGACATTCTCCCTGGTAAATCTGTAATAGCATTTGAAAAAAAGATTGTAAATAAATTTTATTTAGTGTTCAAGAGATGACGTTTCGACCAAATTGGGTGTGACTATTGAGGAAGTGCCGGCAGTGCATATTTCAAATCCGAAAACGTTAGAATTTCAAGTATGTCGAACCACTTTGTTATCGGGAATTTTAAAAACAATAGCCGCTAATAAAAAGATGCCTTTACCTATTAAGATCTTTGAAGTATCAGATGTCGTATTGAAAGATTCGTCCGCAGGTCTGAGATTGGAGGTCAGGCTTAAAGTCGTATATTTAACGGTTATATAATGTTTTAGAAGTAGGAGCTAGAAATGAAAGGCGAATTTGTGCTGTGAATTGTAACAAAACTGCTGGATTTGAAGTCGTGCATGGGTTACTTGATAAGATAATGATGTTACTGCAAGTGAATTGGAGTCCGACTCAGTCTAAGGAAGGGTATTACTTACGACAAGTTGAAGGTAAGTGCTTTTTTTAAAAAAAAGATAAGTAAACCATCAGGAATAAATTCAACTTTTATGGAGTTATACAAGGTGGCGCAAAAGTGATGTCATAATTTGATTTGGCTGCATAATTGCGCTCGTTTTACGGCATTTTGAATTGTTGCTCGCAAAACATCTGGCTCTAAATTGGTGATTTCTTTTTCAATGTTAGCTTTCAAGACTTGCAATGTTCGTGTTTTGTTGTGGTAAAGCCGAGGTTTTAAAATGCTCCAAAGGAAGAAGTCTGATGCTGCTAGATCTGGCGATCCACATTCCACATTCTTGGGGTGTGTATCGCTCCATAGCTTGTTGACAACTAATTCTCTATATGTCTACATCATAAACGTCAAAGCACAGTGACATTTGGTGCTATCTGCAAAAATGGCAGCCAATTCAATAAATCGTGACATTGCTTTTGAGCCACCTATTATAAACATAAAATTTGAATTTATTCCGAATTGCTTCTATGGAGACGTACACTTCGTCATAACAGTTTTGTCACCATTGATCCAATTGATAGTTAAGCAGAATACACATAACAGTGCGTATGTCAAGTCTAGATACATCAATTCTGTTATTTCAGTTCTCTTATGCCAATGTTATGAATTCGAATACGTTGCAGATTGCAGATAAACTCCATCTATCTCATCTTTTTCCACTATGACCAAAAATATGTATCTCTCGAAGTAACTTACCTACTATCTTCGTTACTACTTTCAGAACTTTGTTTATAATTTGAAAGACAGTAACGGAGTACTGGTAACTAGGGCTGGGCGAAGTATCGATACATCGTCCAGTAGTCTATACCATTGCGGGTATCGATCCTGCGATACCTTGGATAACGTTGGTATCGATACCTACGATACTTAAGTATCGATACCTACGATACCTAAGTATCGATTCGTGCGATACCTAAGTATGGACACATGTATCGATACCTACGATACCTAAGTATCGATGCGTACGATACCTTGGTAAATAATTATGTAGCAAATATACATTATACGCAATAGCTGAACAGTACTTAGTACATTTTCTTGAAGGTTAATATAAACTAACGTTGACCAGTTAAGGGAAGAAAACTAGCTAGGTATAATATATGTACTTCTTTGAAGTTTGTGGAACTTGTAACAAATTATTTACCAAATTGTATAGGAATTCCGCTGAGATTCCGGGTATCGTTCGTCCGATACCTTGGATAACGTTGATATCGATACCTAAGTATCGATACCTAGGTATCGATACCGCGGTCGGAACCGATACATCGGTAAGTATCGATACCTCGATTGGTATCGATACCCGATACCGAAAATGCCGGTATCGCCCAGCTCCTTCAATTTCCTTTTGCTTTCTTCTACTTCTTTTTTATGCTTGATTGGTGCTAGTATCTTATAAACACTTCATTCCATCGATTGTTTTCTTCCTCCACACTAGCATGTAGAAACAGTAGGGAGAGAACGAAGATAAAAGACTCATTGATTTGCAAATATGACCATTAGAATTGTCATGGAAGCGCTCTAAGATTTTTTTGCCCTTAGGTAAAAAGGCCACCACACAAGTGTCAACTTGTAATTCGTTTTATAGCATTTTCTAGCCCCACTAATTAATTGAAAAAAAAGACTCCTACAATTTTTTAGAACTTAGTGTATGCCAGAAGTCACCTGTTACATGAAGTTCTTCATTTTTTGGCATAATTTTGAGCTGTTATCGGAAAATTACCTAAAAAGCATAAACATTTTGTTGAAAACTCTAGTTGTTAGTGTTTATGGAAGATTGTACATTTCTTATTAATTATTTTTTTTATAATACACCATTTTACATTATTTTATGAAATTAATAGGTTTATGAAAATTATTCAGCAGAATATGTTTAATGAAATGATAAATTGATAGACATGTAAATAATTGTGAATTATTTTTTTTTTTAACACTAAAATGCGTTCATTATCGTAGGCTATACACGCAGTATGTTAACTAAAGCTTTATTTCAGATCCAGCTTATTTTCCACGAAGATGTGCACAAATTGTGTGTAATGGAAATGTTATAGGAAAAATTGGTGTTCTCCATCCAAATGTTTTAGCAAAATTCGAATTAAACAACCCTTGTTCTGCATTAGAAATTAATATAGAACCATTTGTATAAATTATATTTGGAAAATGAATACCTTTACATTTTCGTAATTCCTGCTTAAATAAAAAAAAATAAGCTTTTTGTTTTATTTTAATATATTTATGAATAAAGCTATAAATGAATTTATTGTTGTTTTATTGATAATTTGTTTTGTTTTATGAGTAGGATTCTAGTAGGCCGGAAATATTCTTTTAAACAATTGACGATAAACTTGGGCCCTTACTTGATAGATGGCGCTCCATATTGCAATCACATTTGCGGAACTCCATCTTTCTTGGTCGGCCATAATAGAAAATGGCGACGGTGATGAAATTAGTGTAACGAATGTACTGTATTTTGTGCGTGTAGTGAAGTTTAATATTATAGCAAAACGGTGTAATTGTATTTAGTTTTAATGAAAGGTAAAAATGCAGAATGTAGCACAAGGATCCGCCGCAGATAATCCGAAAATAGAAAAAGTGAACGTTCACCACGATATAGGAAACTCGTCGTCAACTCCCCATTCAACCAACTCCAGCCCTGCTAAATCGGAAACAGAAACATACTCAGAACATCGAAGATTTATGTCTGATTCATCCGAAAGCGAGGAGGATAGTGTCTCAGAGGTAGGCAATTGTTTTTTACAACATTCCCTTGTTTTTCATCCTTTAGCTGCCTGTGCCTCGAGGCTCCAGTATCAATGAACTTCTGAGAGACATCTTGTGGCAATCATGTCTGTGTCGCACATTGCTTGCCCTCAGCATTTTTATTAACGTCGTAATGTATAATGTATTTATTTACAAGTTCAAATATTAATATGTACTACATATTCGAAATTATCTCGAACGGTAAGCGGCCAGCTATTGTCCCACTCGTTCGTAGGTTCGTCGTGAACGCGATCGGTTTAGAGACGACGGTCTAAATTCTACGTACACAGCATACATTACGGTTAAATTGTCCTCTTTTTATTTTCGAGTACGAAAATATTTGTTGATATTAGCCGGGGAATATGTATTGATGTTCTTCTTTAGTATTTATAAGGGAAAATGTCAATGCCAACGGCTATTTCTTCGAATCGTTTAGCCGAATAGATTCGAATAGTCCGGAATTTTCTAACATTTAACACCTATTTATATGACAACTCTCTAGATCTCTGGTGTAATAAATAGTTTTGTTTTTATCGGTGAAAATGAAAGAAAAAAAAACAAAATCGGATCTTGTATATAATCGAATTAAATTGTGCCAATATGACATTCTGATTGGTTAAATAGGATATCATTTTGTTAGTAGAACCGTCGATTCTCTCTATTTTATTTAATTTGTATTTAAGTATGTGAACATTACGCTCATGTCGACAGGTCGATCATTTCTTTGTGCGCTATGGTGTTTAAAAAAAAAACACCGATTATAAATCTCGTAGGTGCACCTACAATTTCTAGTTTATTCTAAACTTAATAGTTTATACTACATAATGTATAAACTCTACGTCACTCTGCAACCTGCATAACTATTGAAATAAACCGACTTTCT
Organism: Popillia japonica; assembly: GCA_004785975.1. NCBI lineage: Eukaryota > Metazoa > Arthropoda > Insecta > Coleoptera > Scarabaeidae > Popillia > Popillia japonica. Next base: position 9,693 of record SMLS01056127.1, read on the forward strand.
CTGTCCATTGTTTGTAACGAAATAAACCATTATTTCCATGCTTGTCATAAGAATTTAAAATTGGATAAAAAATACGATTTCATTTTTGCAATCTGATTTAAACGGATAAAAAAATGTTATTTGAATATTGTCTTTGAATTCGGAAATTTTTTCAGAACTTGCCCTAGAAACGATCATGGTTCTTTAAAATAATTCTTATTGTACGTCGCTCTACAGGTGTAATAAATGCATATTTAAATTACACATATTAAATTATCTGTCAGATTTATTCAACTGAAAATATAAATTTGAACTTAGTATTGATTTTTCCTATAATAATTCTGCTTCGCAGAAACATCTTGAGCAAAAAAGAAAAGTTAGGTTAAAATTATCTGTCATTTTGCGAACTAATCTGTAAATACGATTTGATCGTTTTCTGGAAAAGCTCTTTTAATAATGAGAAGGGTGGAGTAAGTTCTGTGTGTGTAGGTTGTTCAATAACATTCCGTAAGTAAAAGTAATCTTGAAACTTAAAATAAATACTAAAATGAAATACAATCAAAACATAATGAATCTATAAAAACTTGTTTATCTATGATCCGTGGCTTTTTTTTTTAATAAAATCAGTAACGTACGATTACACGATGTAATGACATCTTTTCTCTTTATCTTTCAAATTGATACGAGTAACGGGTAGCCTCTTTAAATAGAGAATTCGGGAGACGGATGAAAGTAGCTAATGGTCGATAATTGCTACCAATTCTCCATCAATAATTAAGTGTTACTTTGGGTGTATTGAAAACGAATATTTATATAAATCTGACATCATTGTTTACGTCTGTTTAGTGTAGCCATTTAAAAAATGTGAATTTCCAAGAAATGTGGGAGAAACATTGCATATGAGGTCAGTTTGATAAAATCCCGTATTATTTTGAGGATAGCGCTTATTACCATTACGCTTTTAACATTGCCGTCTGGTGTGAAGTTCGTTAAAAGGGAATGGGTGCAAAGACCTATCGTCTGGTAAGGTTATTGTATGATGTTTTTATATAGAGGAATGTAAAATATATCGGTAAATCAATTCGTTGCTAGTTTAAATCAATAAACAATAGTAAAGGTAGAACGGATTGTAATAGAAAATGGTCTTGTGCAAATTTTATAGGTTCTATTAACTTAATGGGCTTCATGGACAGCATTGAGTACCCTCTTTTTGGACTTTCATTATAGACATATTGGGGGATATCATACCAAAAGCCCACGAAGATGGAATTCACAAATATAGTTGGCTGGGCACAGTTGACCATATTTGGTCACATTTAGTTTTTCAAAATATTAAAAGGCAATTACTACGAACATTTTCTTGAGAAACAACTACAATATAGTCGTGATTTAGATACATTTTAGGCGGGATTCTGGCGAAAATAATAACTTAAAGACTAGATATCTTGCGAAAAATATGCCTTCATCGTGTTATTCGAAATTTGAAACATTTGCTACGACGACATATCTGCCATATAATACCTCATACTTCAAGTGATTAATACTCTCAGGGTTGAGTATCATTGAACCAAACTTGAGATCTCCTAATGATTTTTCCTACAACTCAAAAACAATCACAGAGACTTCTAAGATATTTTTGTGAGTTCGGAAGATTGCAGGGAAATGATTTTGAGATTTAAGCACACGAAAGAAGAGAAGTAATATTTTCAACGTATGATTGATTATCCAATAAATTGTATGAGAATTATGTTAGGCTTTACATACTCTGGTGTATGTAGAATAAAAATTAATCTGTGGGTTGGTCAGGTAATGACTTCATTTTTATGATTTATGAAGCTAGAGCTGTTTTCACTTCTCAACATTTTTGGAGAACACGATGAGCTTTGATTACTCTGTGGTATGTAAAATCAAAATGAATTTGTGGGTTGTCAAACGGTGATTTTAGGGACTGATATAGTATAGGGACATAGAGTAGTAGCTCCTCAAAATACTAAAATATGGCGATCTAAAATTTTGACAATTTCTGATTGTTCTCTCAAAAAAAACGGGCATATCACAACTGTTAGGAGCCAGGCTCCTCTATTTTACATGCCACCAGAATTAATAATTTTTCTTAAAACAGCCATTTTCACATGTTGCAGTAGTTCCCCTATCAGTCATATTGTAGTTAAATGGGGATCAGATTATGACGACTAATTGTAAGCACTACGACTATGGTATTCATTGAACACTATAGTCGGTAGCTTGCATCCTATCTCTCTAACGATTTTTTTTGGGAAAGTTGCATACCTATATGTATGTACACCTTTAGCGTCAGACAAAAATTAAGTGGTGGGTGGTTGAATGCAGATTTGCATTTTTTTGGAATTTAAAAACATGAAACAACAAGTTTTGACGTTTTGTAGTTTGGCGAATCCTCAAAATCTGAAAAATGGGCTGAACTTCGAATATCCATTTCGTGATCAAATAATTGTTTCAGACGGTTTAGAGACGTGAAACAACAAACAGTGACATTTTCGGCGTTTGACTACCTTTGAGACTCTCTTGTTATCTCTTTTTTGCGACTTTTTCAGTGTTTCGAAAATTATTTGATGGTCAAAAGATGCCTATAAGCAAAATTTCCGAAATTATTTTTTTATGGTATTTCTAAATATGTTCCTTCTACATAGCTTACACGAAAGGTGGTCCATCAAAATTGGTGATGGTCAATACTAGACACTAGTAATCAACATTTTAAACCATTAAAAAAATGTACTATTGGAAGTTACAGAATTAATTATTTTCAACGAACTTGCTTACAAACTTATTTAACGGTTTGCTTTCATCACAACTCGTCATTTCAATCAATATCTGATTCGATTAACACTATAGCTGCTTTTGTGGTTCTTTTGTAATTTTAGAAAAACTTCCGCTCGCAAAAAGCTATGATAAGCTATCATGAAATAAATTTTATGAAGCAAAATGAGAATATTTATTATTAAATGCAATATTGCTGTATTATAACGAGACTGTATTAAATATTTGACTGGTGGATGTAGTTACCAACAAGAACGAACATACATATACTTACATATATACAATTGACTTTATACCTACTTACAACGTCTCAAGTGTATAATTTTTGCAATAATTATTCTGACAAGCAATACCATTTCATTTCAACGAGAGAAAGTTTTGAACTATTCATATACGATTAAAAGATCTGGGAAAATCCAGTACTCACGAATCAATACAAATCGGTATCCTTGAAAGAGAAAAAAGGTCAAAATTAGTGCCTGGAAACAATAATTAATTAGAATATTTTTGACCTATACGCAATTAGAATTGTATTTTAAAGTTCAAAATAAGTGAGCTCTTGGCATTCAACTTTTTAATATTTCCCTATATGAGATTTTATTTTTCAATGTTTAAAATACCGTGTTTCTAAGATAGGATTTTTTGAAATAATTTTTAAATTTATTTTCTCTTAGTTGAACTCTTACCTTTTCTGTAATTAAAGTAGGTACAGTTAAGTATCGACTATACCCATTAAATTTGAAGATTTGTTTATTGTAACTGACGTAATAATAATATCTATTTCACCTGTTACAAAACTAGATTGAGAGAAAACGATGAAAGATATTAGAGAAATTTAATTAATATATGAGATTGAAATTTCTATATCGATTTGAGTCGATCATGTACATATATGGATATATCTGTTTGATTTTTATTTGGAACCTAAAATGCTTTCATCCCTTAGAGGTTTTCTACCTTCTACACTAGTTGAGCGGTTTTCAATGGAGATCGCGACAAGTTTTAAGTTTTGGCAATTGTAGCCATTGTAGAAACTACATCAATAGCGTTGGCTGCTATTTCGCGATGAAATGATCGGCCGTTGTTGATTTTTTAATCACGTATCAGTAATTGAATTTCCGATATTCATCTTGATTCCTGTTTTTAAATGTTATGAATACAACCGATACTCTAACTTTATCTCGTTTTTGCATGTGAGATAGTGCATGGTATTTACTCATGAAATTCCTGCAATATTTAATAATAATTTCTGGAGTTATGATTAACGTATCACAAATCCTTTTCCTTAATTTGGGGGCTATTTTTTGTGTGAATTATGTAGAAATTTTGTGGCCTTCCTTAAATTATGTCCGAATAAATGCCAGGTGCATTTGTTATGCTATTATCTTATGAG
>SMLS01056128.1:0-10861 GCA_004785975.1 Popillia japonica
AAAACATACATAATGTTATTTGCCATGTAAATTCAATTTAAAATGTTTGCACAAGACAATACGAAGTGGTAAAAGATGTAACGTAAAGAAGGAGCTCCATATACTATTAAATGTCGAGGGAAAAAAGCGCGTTATGATAAGAGGTTCGGGAGAAATTGCCTCGAGGCACCTCGTATAAGGTAAAAGACGTCGCATTTTCCTTCCTTCCAGCTTTAAATAAATTGGTAACGTCTGTTACACATATATTATTAATATGAAGTGTAAATAGAAGGAAGGCCTCTTCAATTTAGACTACGCGAATAAATGTTGAAACGAAAAAAATAAAATTATTTTTCTCGAGAATGTGCTCTTTTATTATATTCCTATTTCATTTCTATTCGAAACAAAACAGGAAAATCTTATATCTGCCTCACCTTCGTATAGCTGACGTAAACGTTTAACCCTGCAATACTAAAACCACACCTTTTATTGCTTGTAAAAGCTCGAACAAGCGATTTTATTACATATATCCAACAATACTGAAGACCAACCATACGCGGTCTTAAAAGAGAATTTCCATAAAAGGAAAGGTGAAAATTCAAGCCGCACTTTCCGCGTTATTAAGTTTTCTCAATAGCAGCGGGGTATTACAGTTTTCATTTTGAAATCGCGCTCCTTTTCCTCGAACGAGATCTCTTGTGTCTACATCATATCGTATGATAACGTTAGAATTGCTACCATATCGCCCAAGCGTTGAGAAACTATTTTATTAGCTCCTTTACGCTGAAGGGTACGTCATCAAGCTAAATATAAGATAATGATAAAATTTTGATCAACAGTAGAACACAAATGCGGGGACATATTTTCCTGTTCTGTGCGTTGATTCTATCTAAAATCAACATTTAAGAATTTTTTTGCATTTAATGAATTTTTGATGACATCGAATATCTAGGGTTTTGGGGAGAACTGAAACTTGACAGCCCCCGTCCTCTTAGTTTTTCTTCATTTTAAAGAATCACTTGATAGATCCTTTCAACTTTAACTCTAACCTAGAATTCGATATGGCTGCTGCAACAAAAACCTTATACGCTGTACTGGTAAACTAAGTAATACTGCAGTATTCGGTAAAACAATCGTTTAGGTACACTATCCTGAATAGTAGTTTACTTTAAATTTTACTTGAGATAAATTCTATGTTGGTAATATATTTTCCATATTTTTTTTTACTTTTACTGCATTTTCTTTTCAACTACACGTAACTGGTATATGTATATTGACTAAAATTAAACTAAAAGGTTACATAAGCATTATATTACGTTCCCAAAGGTGATGCATGTCAGATATAGTAACATTTTTATTGAAAATGATGTATGATACATACAACCTAAACATTAATATATGTTTTATTGAAATACCTACATATACATATATTTTAGAACGACGCTTTGACAGCTTGAACCTGAAATATAAGGGTTTTCTTCACAATTTACGCAGACGACTATACGAGAGAAAAATGCAAACGCACCGTATTGAAAGAAAAGATACCTCTTTCATCCTATCATACAGTGATTGTTATCTTATAATTCCCTAAAGCTTTCTACTTAATCCCTCACTAAAGGTAACGCTTTCTAAAGCTATAGAAACTTTCCCGCCAGATTTATTTCTGTTAGAATAAATTGATTTTCTCTTTTTACAGATCTGCTTACGATACGGTCACAAAAACGAAGGTCGCCATTAAGAAAATATCACCTTTCGAACATCAGACATACTGTCAGAGGACACTGAGGGAAATCAAGATATTAACTAGGTTTAAACATGAAAACGTGAGTATAAAATTGCATCTTTCCCATTAAATCTCATCGTTTTTATTGCTGGTGAATAGTGTTTTGAAATAAAGCTCCAGAAAAAATTGGTAGCCGTTACATTTTAGTATTGAATAAAATATTATTTTCATAAAATGGAACACGGCTAGCTTTGTTGTTATTAAAAGCACTCTCTGCCTGCCATCTGTGTTGGCGAAATCAACATCTAACGCTGACGACGCTGCTTTCAACATCCAAATATTGCGTCTGTCTGCTTATTCGCGCATGAATTATTCATAAGCTTTGATGTTACCGACTTAAAGTACATAGTTAATGTACGTGTGTATCTCTGTAAAAGGTATAGAGATAGGTAAGGTGATATCTAATCTGTTTTAGGAGGAATGAACTCGAATTTTAAATTTCCTTTTTTTGACTATTGAGTAGCAATATGTTTTGTTTGTTTATATTTCAGATTATCGATATACGAGACATACTAAGAGCAGTCACCATTGACCAAATGAAAGACGTCTATATTGTACAGTGCCTCATGGAGACAGATTTATATAAACTGCTAAAAACACAGGTGAGTCAAGCATTATTTTGTAATAGAATAGGTGATATATTTGGGGATTCGCTGCTGTTCACCTGTTCACGTTCCTCATTCTGGAACTCGCTTTGCAAGTCAAATAATAATAGAAGAATGATATCGAAGGCTTCCACGGCCCGAGTCTCTATAATGAGGGTTTCCGGGTGTTGACCGTATCATGGTTAGTAAAATATATACAGTACAACATAAAAATAATCGACGTTTCGCCACTAATGTAAGCGGCTTCTTCAGGAGCAAAAGGGGTTAACTGGGTGGGTACCAGAAGGTCACGGTAACTCGACGTGTAAACCACGCTAGAGGCGAAAACCTTCTGGTAGGTGAGGGGCGTCAGAAGGTCACGGTAACTCGACGTGTCAACCACGCTAGAGACAAGGAAAGACCGATTTGCAGGGGTATATATACGACTGTGCAGCGATGCGGATCAGTGAACACTGGCCGTTGAAGCGGAAAGGACCGGTGTCCAAATGCTAGAGAGTTGGTAACCTTCGTCGCGATTGAGATTCTGAGGATATTTTTTGATCTCGATTGCTCCCCTTATCTTTCGAGGAAAATAGTGTTGCGACTTACTTACGACAGATGTCTGATCAAAACAAATTTTGTGACCCGTGCCGAGGAAATGTTCAGCTAAGGCTGAATGCGGTGAAGACCGCGTCTTAACGTATCGTTGATGCCCTTTGATCCTGGTTTGAATTGAGCGTTCGGTTTCGCCAGTGTATACTGAACCACAATCGCAGGGAATTTTGTAGGAGGAGGAATTTACAGGAGAGAGCATGACGGGCGGCCTTGGCTAAGGGAAGAATTTGCGAGATTTTATTAAGGAGTTTGAAAGTGGTTTTGATATTTTTCTTACGAAGAATTCTGCCGATATGATCAGTAACGCCGTGAATGTAGGGGAGAATCGTGGTAATTTGTTGACTGTTAGTTTCTGGTGTCTTTTTAGGAATTCGTGGATGACAGTGCCTGTTTATGACTTTTTGTATATTGCTGGAGCTATATCCATTCTGAAGAAGAGCTGTTTTGACGTGTTTCAACTCTTGGTTGATATTATCGGGTTGGGAAATTGAAAATGCTCGATGAACAAGGGAGCTGATCACTGATTGTTTTTGTGCTGGATGATGATGCGATTTGGCGTGAAGATATCGATCCGTATGCGTGGGTTTCCTATACCCAGAGTGTCCTAAGTGACCATTTTGCAAACGAGTAACTAATACGTCCAAAAAAGTTAGGGAACCGTTTGTTTCAATCTCCATCGTGAATTTGATGTCAGAGTGTTGACTGTTAAGAAAATCCAAGAAGGTTGGAAAGGTGTCTTTGCCATGAGGCCAGACGATGAACGTGTCGTCAACATACCTTAACCATGTTTTCGGTTTCAGATCAGCGTGTTCTAAAACCGTGGATTCAAAAGCTTCCCTAAAAATATTAGCAACCGGGGAAAGGGGAGAACCCATAGCGGCTTCAGAGGTTTGTTGATAGAATTTTTCTTGAAAAGTAAAATATATTGAAATATATTGAAGAGAGGCATTTTTCGACCAACTTGGCTAGATCTGGAGATTGATTGTCTTGAATTAATAACTGATGAATTATAGCGACGGAATCGGTGACGGGCACCTTCGTAAAAAGTGAAGTAACATTGAAGCTAACACCAAGATCTTTAGGTTCGATAGAAATTTCAGAGATGAGTTTGACGAAGTGAGAGGAATTTAGGATGTGAGATGAAGATTTCCCTGCGTATTTCTTAAGGGTACTAGCGAGATATTTGGCTAGGCTGTAGGTGGGAGAATCTATTGTGTTAACTATAGGTCGGGATGGAATGTTTTCTTTATGAATTTTTGGAAGGTTATGCGGTATAATGCGGTAGTATTATACGTTTTTGTGTTTCTGGAGTTAGGTTGGACGATTTGATCAATGAAGTGATTTGACGTTCGAACTTGGATTAGTGGCGAAAGGTCGAGTTTATTGTATATCTTGTGCATTTTATTTTTATTTTGTACTGTATATATTTTACTAACCATGACACGGTCAACACCGGAAACCCTCATTATAACAATAGAAGAAATTGGTGTGTTACTGCAGTTCTTCTTTATAATTTCTTCAGAAATATATTATCTCCTCGAAATTCTAAACCACTCCCAACCAAAACCTTGATCGAGATTGTGAAGTTAGTTTGGAAATTCTGTACTAACATATTGCTAGACGCCAATTTATCATCTCTAAATTCAAACGATCGAACTCTGCTTACTTCTACTATTTTATTAGGAAAGCTCCCTAACAGTGTTCCCTTCCTAAAGCAGCTTTAACCTACAATAACCCAGCTTGGGCCAAAATCAACTCACAGATTAAACCCTTCACCCCTTGATGGTTCCTTTCAAGTTTAATGTTAATTTACCAAAAATTCGCTATCGTTGCTACAACAAAATCCATAAGTGATCCACAGGTAAACTAAGTGATACTGCAGTATTTGGTAAAACAAACGTTTAGGTACATTATATTGAAGTGTGAAGTGTTTTGCGCAGCCAACGTTTAGGATATAATCAATTGTAGGTACCCTAGTAGGGGCTCAGGTGTATGGCAGCACGTCCTCCTGTTCCCTTCACTAATCGCAATTGCGGTAATTTTCACTTTCTCGCAATGTATAAATCATAGGCACCGCAGATATATTCGTGTGTTTGCTTTAGCAATAGCATGAAATATATTAACGAGATTTAATCCTATAAATAATAAACAATGGCAATAAACATGATACTGGCTATTATTTAATTAACCTGGATAAAAATAAATACATCTACCTCAAAGAAATTGTAAAGTAAACTCGCTAATTAGACTCGAATTGAAACTTCTAATTACGCAAATGGACCTCGCGGATTAACTCTACCACGCGTAAAACTGGATTAAATAAAAAAATAGAAACAGTAACAAACAGGAAAAAATCATCCCTACCCTAGCTCGCTAACGAGTTTTTCCTTTATGGAAAATTGTCGTAATCAGCAGGATAAATACTATCAAGCCCGTATTTGCAGCCGTATTTTTTTCTCCGACATTGTAAAACAACGACGCAAAAGAAAAGAATACGTAAAATGTTGATTGTTTTCTCATCGTTTACATTATTCATTAATTTAGGTACACATATATTTCGTATTCCGTTAAGAGCAGCAGAAATGGATACAATGTTAAATAATATAGCTAGCCACCCGTTCTTGTTTACAAGGGGAAATTTCACCCGGAGATTTGCCCGTAGTCCTCCCGCGAAATGAGGTAATCCCTCGGCTTTAACCGGAGATATTAAGATGGAAACAAAAGCAACACCGCGTGTATTATTCAAATAGGGGGTTGGGGATGAAGTTTCAGTTGGGGAAAAAGTTCAGGGTTTAATCAAGTTATTTTTTTAGCTGGTATTCATATTTTTGCACAATGTGTTTTTAAACACATTACTTCGCGATCGTTACACGATATTTCACCTGCTGGAGCTATCAACTACCTCAACTAGCCGACTATGCATTTCCTAGTGCGAGTACATCAATTACTCCCGCGGTTTCGTATCAAGTACGTTACAACCGGCTTTGTATTCTATCGCAGGAGATAATACCACATTATCCAGTCGGTTTTACACGACAATTTACGGGAATTACCAGGCACTAAACGCCTACGACTATAAAACGACGATCTGCACAGTGTAGTAGTGGTGGTGGTTGAACGTAAAAATTCCGTCTAGTTTAATTACGCTCCAATTTCTTTTTTTATTATATAAATTGCGCTCGAATGTAGCTCAGTGAGATGGTGAATTTCATCTCTGCTGCAAAAAAAATACGATGGAATAGCTGCCGCCAAATTAAATTATGGATGGCGGATGTAAGTGGTTGAAACGTTTTTTCGAAGCGGATTACGTTCTACGCAGATAAAATATCATCGGAACAACATCGACGGACGATATTTGACATTTAAAGGGATTATTTTTAATTTGAAACTTTTTTTTCTCCAATACCAAACGTTAAAATCTCTTATGTAGGTAAACTATGTGATACTGCAATGTTTGGAAAAACAAATGTTCAAGTACATTTGATAGAATTGTGTTTTAGTTTATTGTGTGCTTACATCAATTCCTAGTTAGCTCCCTTTCACCCCTCTCCCGAGGACATACTAGACCCTCCGTCTCATAAGTCAGAATTTTATCCCTCGCTTAAGACCATTGAATACAAACATAAAATTTTAAATACTACGCACATTCTTTAAGTAATAATTCTATCAATAAACCATATTCAAGGCTACACGCCTTCGAAGCATTTCGCGGATGCTATAATTGTATAATTGTTGATCCTAACTTCAGAGTTGTTAAAGCACCACATCGAAGAAAACTCTATTAATATTAATCGTGTCAAAACAAGAGCGAGTCAGTTCGAAAGTCGTTCCCAATTCTCGTTTCAAGTTCATGCAAGCAAATATTTGCTTTGTATTAATGACGATGAATATTTTAATTAACACTGTACAGCTACAGAGCGCGACGGGATCCGGAAGGGGGGATGAGGGTGGTTTACCGGCTCCAATATTCGTTACCATTTCCCGGGGCGAGACGACCGAAATATCGTAATGAATTCAAATTGTAGCCCGCGGGATAATTCAACCTTGATATTTTGCGGATTCGATAGCGGCCTGTTGAATTTTCGGGGGACAGCTTTGAACGTTATTTTCGTTCTGCGTCCGTTGGGTCTGTACAAATTACTTCGGATGATGGGTTTAAATAATTTTCACGAGTATGATCCCCGTAATTTAATAATTAATTAATTATTATGTTAGGGCGTAGCAGCACACTTAGGTGTTCATATATTATAGTAGAAGTACTTAGCCAGATTTAAAGTTTCAGGCTAAACACACCTGAGGATTGAGACCGCAAGGTAACAAGGTCACGTAGAGGTTGGAATTAATATTAATAAGTCTCCGACGTGAGGTTTATTATCAATACAGGAAATTGTATGATTGTAAAAATGATGTTTTACGATTCTGCACGAATCACACATCGCTTTGCAAAAAAAGAATCAGACAAATATTACCTTACAGTTCACTCCAGCGCAAATATGGAGGTTAATATAGTACTCCCAGAGGTAGTAACCTCCGTGATACAGAAGTACATAATTCAGTTTGTAATGTCTTTCATGTAATCCGGCGTTATTTACGGAAGCAACGCTAGCGCATTAGGTTTATGGAAGCATTGGGATTTGTTGGATCGTACAGAGAACTACGTTTATTAGTTTCGCGAGTTTGTTTCGGATTGTTTTCGCCGATTAGATTTGTACGCATCAAATTCCATCCGTTTGAGTTTCTGGAATATTTATGATTAAAGGAAGATATTTGCGAATGCCGTTGTTCGCAGATTCTCTGTAGACAATGCGATTTTAGTTTTCAACAGGATTGAATATTTCAAGTCCTAATTGCCTGAAGTAGTTTCTTCCGCTAAGCATGAACAGATTGTGTTGACTGTGAAAGCCGGGTGTAGATATGAAAGCTTAAGATTTTAATAACTGCGTATTGGAGCTTCGCGTGGAAAAGGAACATTATTGTGAAGAAGAAGAAAAAGGAGGAAATGCGGAACCGAACTGGGAATTCGGTGTGGAATCAGAATTCCTTTAAAGTGGTATGCCAGAGCCTAGGGGTAATTAACGGTTGGTGCAAATGTGGTGCTCTGGAATTTTTTTGCCAAGCACTTCTCATTGTAAAAGGACGCGCAAAACAATTTCGTTTTTGGTCAAGACGACCTACGTGCCAGCCCACCAGCTGAGATAAATCAAAGAAATATCAATGAAAGGGTGGTCCTTCTGTGAATAAGATCAGTCCGAGGTGGATGTCATGATTATTCAAGAATAGCAGCATGCGACATGTTATGACTATTTTGTTTTTGTCGCCAATTAAGAACCATTTCTTCAAACCATTACTATGGCAGATAGAACATCTTCGAGGAAGTCAAGTCTAAGATTGATAAAGTGCAAGAAGGAATAAAGTTGCGACAGGAAGGTATGGGTGATTTGAACGGCGCCCCACGCAAGGTGGGGGGAGAACTTTGGTGGATAAAGAGTGGGGGGTGTTCGTCAGGACCCGCCATTTTAGTAAAATATGGAGACCTTTCTATGTTCGTGTCTTTCAAACACAGAGATGTTTTTTGAATCATATCCACATTGACCGTCATAGTCATATTACGAAGTTTAATACAGTAGTGAAGTTGGTGAATAACTTTAAACGAACAGGAGAGAGAGACCCGGAACTGCAGGAGGTGGTAACCGAAAGGTACAGACCCCGGAAAACATCGCAAGTGTGCGATCAATTCGTCAGATTTTACATCGGGACCTGCATTTTCATCACTATAAGCTGACGGTTGTCCAACAGTTGCACCAAACCGACTACGGAAGACGATTAAGATTTGCGGAAACATTGTTGAAAAACACGACTGCCAATATTCTTTTGATTATGAGTGACGAGGCCCATTTTCATTTGTCAGGAGTGATAAACAAACAAATCTTTAGGTTTTGGGCTTCTGAAAATCCACAACAACTCCATGAAAAACCTCTACACAGTGACAAACTAACGGTTTGGTGTGGCATTAGTCGAAACTTCGTTATTGGTCTTTACTTTTTTCGTGCAAACGGTAGGATCGTCACTATCAACACAGATCGTTACCTACCGATGCTGATGCGTGCGTTTTTTCTGTCACAATTGAGAAGACAACGCATCAACCTCAATACTGTGTGGTTTCGACAAGATGGGGCGACATTCCATACATCGAGAGCAGCTCTGGGGCTACCTCAAATCACTAGTATACATAAACAAACCACGTACACTTGAACCCCTGAGTGAAACAATAACACAAGAAATTCGAGCGGTTCTACGTGAAATACTTGCCTAACCCTGTATTAAACAGTAAAGGGCCTAGTTAGAACCTTGAGGTACACTCAAACGTAAGCGATGATAGGAGCTTAGACATGCTTCCAGTATGATGAACGTAGTTGAATCTATCCTAAAGTAGCACGCTTATAGCTGTGCCAGATTAGGAAAGAAGCCAAAGCAAATCTACTTTCTTTATTACCCAAAACTTCACTGGTCTATACGCGTTGTCTCGTACATTTTTAGCATATGCATACCGGCAGCTGCATATAATTATATCGATAATTGACCCAAAGCAGTTGCAACCGATTTTTGCTACAACTCGGCAGTGACGGCGTAAAGGGAGGGTGGCGCGGTGGTTCGTTCCGGGTGCTAAGTACCAAAGGGCTAGGGAGGGGTGACAACGTGATCACAGAATAACCAGAAAGGATAACAGCTGATTTTTCTATTGTTATCGGGGGTGCGTCGTTTAGTGGTCTTGAATGGATTCAAACCCGCCATGTTGTAAACTCACAATGTTTATGCTTTGATAGTTGACAGTTATTATAAAAACTAGTTAAAGAACACAATCCTAAAGCGTTGTTTATGTCTTGAGCTAATCATTCCCTAAATTCATGTGGAGCGCACTCTTTCGGGAATGTAACTTCAAGTGTAGTGTGTATCTGTCAAAAGACGCTGTTAGACCACTAAAAAATAACTTTGAAAAACTTGTATCAACACTGGAAGCCAAGCGTGATCCTAGCATCAGCAGGAGAGAAAACCTCGTTACAAGAAAAGCAGCATCCACACTCTTACCAGCTTTGTGTGCTTTTTCTGCTACCTCCTATCCGTATGCTATTTCCTACGCAAATGAAAAGTGTGAGGACTGGATTAATTGAAAGAAGAGGAAGGAGGAGATTGCGAAAAGGTATGCCATAAGTAATGGCCCAAAACGCTGGACTAACATTGCCAGAAGAGCTGCAGAGAGCTGTGTTAGTATGTCTTGGTAGATTTTACGGAGAACTAGACCATCGTTACAGGGCAATGGATGACATTCTCATAACATTTGGCATTGTTCTGCCTAAAACTCTGCTTACGTCAACAGAAGTAGACCTTCGTGGTATGGTTGCAAATCTTACGAAAGCGTATGATGAATTTACTGCAGAAGAAATGATTTTGGAAATTTTACGACTGAGGCGCCACTTGGAAGTCGCCAGCCAAGACTATCTTGGAGTTTCTAAAGTTCATTGTAAAATGGGATTATTCTGAGTGTGTTATCTTGTGAAAGCCACTGCTACTCGATGCCTAGTCACCAGTCCAAAAAATCAGCCGAACACAAACCAATATCAAACGTAAGCATGTAATTATTACCACAATCAAACTATCACCAATTGAATAATCACATTTTGCGGTTGAAATTGATCATGTCGGTCAGTCGAATAGGGTTGGTATGTTTGCAACGGCCGCATAATCAGCTTATATCGTTATTAACTCGAGTGAAACTAATTTCAATTCAATTACGATTTACAACCCGCAGGATTTATAGAGAATTAAACTAAAATCGGATAACTTCTGGGCATTTCCTCTAACGCAGCATGTACCGTTAATTATTTGTGATGTTATAACCAAC
>ML216841.1:0-16676 GCA_004785975.1 Popillia japonica
TTCAACCGGAACACATTCCCACCTAAATGCTCCAACACCTTAAAATAAGTACATTTCCTCGTATTATTCGGGTTCTCCCTCGAACAGTACGGAGGCGATAGGATATCTAGGAAAGCTGCCGGACCCTCCACACTCTCGATCTCGTGTATGTTGCGTTGTTTCGGATCTAACACACAGGTTGTCGTAACAGTTTCCATGAATTCATCCGGATGTTTCTCCGCCTTAAAATTTAAAGGCGGATCGTTCGAGTATATCGAAGAAGGATCGTCGCTTACGGTGAAGCTTGTCACTTTAATTTTACCGAAGAGGACTTTGATGAGTCCGTACATCTGAGGGTGATCGTGCAGGGGTAATTTCATGTCAGGGCTCAATATGAAGATGCCCATCGTTAGTAATTCGTTCTCATAGATTCCTATGTAAGTAACTGGGGCTTTATCCGGCTTCATCCATAGGGATTCCGTCATGAATTGCGGGTGGAGATTAACATCTGCGGCTGTGGTTTTGTCTAGGAGATGTTTTAAGATTTCCAGGTTAGATCTGAAGGTTTCGCTGCTGCTGGTGAAGGTGAGTCTCGCTTGCCGCAGGACGGTGCTTATGTGGTTTAATACCATTTCTTCCTTCCTGGGAGGGCTGGAATTATAGTTTTTTTAACGATTTAATGCCTGCGTTTATCGGATAGGAGTTATCATTACGAGGAATGTTTTGAAATAGTTTGCAATTCATGGGTACCAACTGTAAATTTGTGTCAATTGTTAAAATAGGAAAAAGAACTATTATGGTGTTTATAAAATCAATTAATTAATTTAATTAAATAATTCTGTACAAGAATTTAATCCTCAGCATAAAATATAAAGCGATTAAATTAATTTTATATCGATTATTTAGGTTATAAATTAGAACCGATACCAATCGTATAACACAAAAAAAACTATGCAGAATGAATTTTATAACAGCTGTTATAACCTATTTTCTCGCCATAAATTGCACAATAATACACAAGACAGTGAAATAGATGTAATTACAGCGAAGATTTCCTAAGTGAGACTCATTAATACGCGAATTTTATAGAATTTGGTGCACTAAATTTCTAATTTCTCTAATTTTAGCGTTTTACATAGTTGGTGCCCCCCAATTTTGACAGTTAAATGACAACAAATTTTCGTATTCTCTTCTGACAGAACTAATCTAACTAAACACTAATGCAGTTTTCACGTAAATACTAGCTAATTCCTCGTCTAAACATGGGCAGATATGGATAGAATCGTTTGCCAACAATCTTAACGACAAGCTCCAATTCGCCTACGAAAAATATGGATAACCAATCCGAGCAGAATCACAACGGGGAGAATACAGAATCCGCAATTCCTACAACGACTACAACAACGAAACCCGTCCAGCCACCTGAAGAGGATACCTCCTCAAAATTACTAGCCGTTAAGAGTAGGGAATCGGCGAAATATTGCTGGGTCTGTTTCGCATCGGATGAGGACGATTTGGAAGCGGCTTGGGTGCAACCGTGTAAATGTAGAGGAACTACTAAATGGGTGAGCACCATCGAATGGTACCCTTTAAACATAGATCACATTTTACGTTCGAATAGGTCCATCAAGCGTGTCTGCAACGATGGGTGGACGAGAAACAGAAAGGCGGGAATATGGGGAAAGTGACCTGTCCGCAATGTCAGACGGAATATATAATTGTGTTCCCGAATATGGGGGTTTTAGTCCTACTTTTAGACACCGTCGATAGTTTTGTATATAAAGGATGTCCGTTTTTAGCAGCGGGAATCGTAGTCGGAGCTATATATTGGTGTGCCGTCACGTACGGGGCCATAACAGTGATGCAAGTAAGTTTAGTTTGAAACGATTTTAAATTATTATTATGTCGATATCACGATAGGTGGTCGGACAGAAAGAGGGGCTGGCCGTCATGGAGCAAGCGGATCCCCTCGTTTTATTGATCGGACTCCCCGCAATTCCCATCGCTTTAATCGTCGGGAAATTAATCAGGTGGGAAGATACTGTGTTAGCGTTTATAAGGAATTACATCGCGAGAGTGCCTCTGGTTAAATATATTTTACCGTTTAGGTTAGTAATTTAATTTGAACCAATTTTAACTAACCTAATCGATTTATTTTGGTTAGGGTTGATGTTAATCCGAATTTTACCCGATCCGAGAACGATTTACCACCGTTAACGGACCCATTCTCTGCGACGAGAGTGTTATGCGGGGCACTTTTAATGCCAACCATAGCGAATATGTTCGGGAAGTTCTTTTTCGATTCGGTCAAGTCGAATTTTCATAAAACCGTGCTGGGAGGGCTTACGTTCATTGCGATCAAAGGTTGTTTGAAGATCTACCATAAACAGCAGCAGTATATTCGACAGTGTCAGCGGAAGATTCTCGACTATACCGAAGCAAATATTTCAACGTATTTGAGACGTAATCCTAGAGAATAAGGTACATCTTTGTTATTTTGTATAAATAATGATATAGATATCTAATCGATTAGATTAAATTAAATTGACGCAGAATAAACTTGTCGGAGGCTTTTGAAATGGACATTTTTGTATATTTTCTTACTACTATAAATATATTATATTACTCTAGCAGGTATACAAGTTTAAACGAATCCAATTTGAGAGAATATGCACCTTTTAAGTCGATTTATGTAATAATTTGTGTTCTTTTTAAGCGGTTTGCAGCTCTTGAAGGGGTCTGTGATTTGTTCTTGTATAAACGATTAAATAAAACATAACCAAAAGTATTTTAAGACTAATTTCGTATGTTTGATTGACAAAATTGTCAAAACTTTACAGTTTCTAGCATGTCATCATGGTTTAATCAGAAAATCGAGGAAGACGATAAACTATTATTAAAAACTGCTTTTATTGTGTGGAAAAATTATCATTTACGACACAAAAAGGATTGGAGACTAGAGATTAAAGCCGATGTCCACTATTCGCTTCAATTAAAACTGAAATCGTTCAAGAAATGGCAGCTTTTTATTTTGGAACGATTCAAAGAGATAATTCGGAAGAAAATCAGCCAAATCTACTACGAGAAGAAGATTAAATTAACCTATTTTTTAAATCTTCGATTATATGCGAAGGAGAGGTTGTATCGCAGAAAAACGGAACCAATTATAATTTCCGGGCTAATTTTCTGTTACAGTCGGATAGAGGTGCTTATTCGTGGATGCATCTACATTAATTTGAGGTTAAATTATTTAGCCCTTAAATACGATGAAAATCAATGGAGGACGAAGCGTTTAAAAGTGTATTTCGACAAATTATTAGATTACGTTAATGGGAGGATTACCAAACGCAATATCGAGGTTAAATTGAGATTATTCCTGCGAAATAAGTACGATCCTGAAGTGCTAAGGCCTTACTTAAAATTTTGGGTCGATTTTACTAAATGTGCTACAAATCGGAAGAGAAAATTGTTACGGAAATCCTTTTTACAACTGCGAAAATATAGAAGCTATTCGCAATCAAAACGGGGTAAAATAATTCTTGCTACGGTGTGGTACGAAGCTAAAATTAAAAGAGATATTCTGCGAAACTGGATAAATTTCACGAACGATAAATTATTGAAGGCTAACAGAATCGTTTTGGCATATTCTCATTACGAACATAAATTAAAACGTTCTAGTTTTATAAAGTGGTATCGTTATAAGATTTATAAACAAAATAAGGTTAAATTAACCAATTTTGTCGAAGAGATCTATTCATCGAAGCTAAAACTGCATTATTACACGAAATTAAAATTATATTGCGTTTATTCGAAGAGGAAGCGGTTTAAATTTAATCAGGCTTGCTCCTATTACGACACACAGTTAAAGAGGTATTATTTCGATAAAATTAAACAATATTATCGTTATAAAATGCAAAAAAAGATTGAAGAGGCTGCTACGATTCAGAAGTTTCAACGGGGACAAAATTTAAGGCGATTAAGAACTTGTTTAAATAAATTGAAGATTTTAAAATTAATTTCACAGAAAAACAAGGATTTAGAACGAAAATCTTTAATATTTTACACAAAAATCTTGTGTAAACGCACCTTTTTTGCGTGGTTACAATATATTCGAAGTAAACAATTTTATCGAGTTAGAAATGTGATCGTAATCAAAAAAATTACATTCGTAAAATGGAGAAATTATACTCGAAGGGAGATTCAATACCGGAACAAGTTAGAAGTTGCTAAAACTGTCTACGAGAAGCATTTATTATCGAAAGCTCTAGCATTTGTGTTAAAATCAGGTGATCGCAAGCAGGATTTCAGGAAACGTAAAGCTTTAGATGCTTTCGAGAGAGATTTCCAATTGCAATCGAAATATTACCTAATTTGGAAGCGGAAAGTTTTAGGGGATGTTTCCGATAAGATTAAATTTAATTGCGGTGAGGTGTTCGAATGGAACGGTTTGTGTTTCCAACAGGCGAAGATACCTGAGAATTTGTTTCCGTAATAAATCGTTTAATTTAATTGAGGTTGTTTTATTTATATCAGTACGTAAAACCTGTTGTTAAACTAAACTTTAACTTTATTATAACAATTAATCTATTTACGGTAGCAACAAAATACAATCACTTTTTCCTCTTCTTTTTTCGATCTAACGTGTTAAGTTCGGATTGTTGTATCGAGGCATCGGAGAGCAATTTCCTAACTTTAGCCTTCCTCACATTATCGCTAAAATAGAATTAAAACAGGATTAAAAAGTATGCGATTAAATTAAATCTGTCGTACCTCTGTATCTGCTCGTTGATCCTCAATCTCGATATGAAGGCATTATCTCGTCTAATTTCACGTAAAGCGCCCTTCCGTTCTCGTTTCAATTTATGTAGGAGCTTATTCTGTTCCGCTTTCTCCCTAGATTCAATTCTCCGTTTCTTAGTATCGTACCTGCAAAAAATTATGAGGTTAATTCAATTAATTTTAACCCGATTCGATATTACATACACTTTTTCGATTCTAGGTTCGTACAATCTCAAAGCTTTCGGTTTTGGTTTAGCCACCGTAAGATATTTCAATCTCCTATTCGATTTTATCCTATTTATTTCCTCCTCTAACGATTTAAACGTCTCCTTAACCTCTACAGGGTAATTATTCATCGGTATCGCATTTATATATTCCATTATCGTTGAGAAGATCTCGTAACTCGAATCTAATTCAGCGAAATTGGTAACGAACTCTTTTAATAGGCACGAACTTAAATAGATCGCTCTCATTTTAAATTCGTCATCTATCTCCCCGTTTAATAAATAAGACACGTTCATTGTTAATGATATAGTGGATTCGTTACAATTATTGCATAGAACGAGAGCGTTCGATGATGTTTTAAACGGAGGGCAAATTTTAATCAATTTGATCCCAGCTTTCGGAATAGCCATGTGTAAAATTCCCTTCAAAAAATTGATTGCCGATGGTAGGAATCTCTTCGCTAACGTTGTGTACTAAAACAAAATGTTGCAGAAATTAAATCGACTATCGAATTATCAAAATTACTCACTTCTAAGACTAAAGTCGTTAGGAATAATCCATATGCGATATCCCTCCTCGTTCTAACTTTACATTTATTCAACATCTGATCGATAAATACGATCGCTGGTGTGACCACGACATGTCTAAAATCCGAAGTGGGGAAAACGCAGCTCACCAGCTTTAAAAACAATAAAACTTCGATATCAGGATACGCCAGCTTGTGTTTACGATAACACTGATGCTTCTCCTTTAAAACGTCCAGCACTAAAGTGTGCGCATTCAACGGACTCATCTCGGCTAAATTAAAAATATGCGGCACTAAATTACTAAACGTACTGAAACATTTACTGATATCCTCGATCGTTTTCACTTCTGCGATATCATTAATGTATTGTAGCAAATACGCGAATAAAAGGTTCAGATTTTCTTTATTGTTGCTCCCTAAACTCGGGTGGTTGCATTTAATGAGCCGTTCTAGGATTATAAACTGTCGTTCGCTGCTTTCGAACTGTAAAAGCAGTTGTAATTCTTCATAACTCGCAGGAAATTTGTACGTGTAAGGTAACTCCTCTCTAGCTTTATCCATAATTTCTTTACGCTTTAATAAATCGTCACGAATAGCTTCAGGTTTAATTTTATCCTCCGTATTTGTCGAAAAATATTCGTTCTCACTTTCCGACATGGATTCAGACCCTTTTAAATCTGATAAATCATCTTCGGCTTCGCTTTCCTCATCGGACACACTCTCTTTATCATCTTCGTCACTGCCTTCATTCTCCTTATCGTCATTCTTCGGAAGAATAGTTTTCCCATTAAGTTCGGCTTCCAACACTAAATTCGCTTCACCTTCTTGGTTATACGATAGAGTCACTTCGGTATCTGATTCGTATGCGAAATTATCTTCTAAATCATCAGCACTAAAGTGTTTCGGTTTCCTATCGTTCGCAGTCGTAATACCCCGCATCCTCTCGACACGTTCCTTCTCTAATTGCTCCAATTTCTCGCGTTCCTCCTTCGCGATTTCATCCTCGCTCTTTAGTCGATCCGAAGGTGTACCTCTCGCTTCGAATTTTAATTGTTTAACAGTCTTGTCGTACTCGTCAGCTTTCTCTAATTCGGGTGTGGCTTTCGTTGATTTCGTTTTATTCACTAGCGGAAGTAAATCTTTCCATTCGCTATCTAACTTCTCGGTTAATTCAAGCGTCTCTTCCTTCAATTTCTGCTTCTCGGCTTTGCGTTTCTTCGATTCGGCTATAAGCTGATCGATTAAATCTTTATGGCTTTTCGCACCATCGATTCCTGTCCGTTTCAGAACACCGCCTCCGAAATGAGCTTCGTCGACGAAGTTCTCGTCTAAATTACCAATTTTATCTCCCTCGATACTTTCATCATCATCCGATTTGGTATCCTCGAATTTTTCAATTTCACTCAACGCTTGTCCCTTATGCGTTAGCACTTCCTCATCAGCTAGATTAAATATGGACTTCTTATGGTGTTTAGATTTTAATTTCGCATACCTGGCAATGAAACGATCCTCCTCAGTCATATTAACATCCCCTTCACCGATACGCTTATCAACGAAGCGATTCGCTTTGTTATGCAACTTAAATTCCTGCTGCAATGTGTGCTTACGTTTCTTGAGGGCCTTCTCGCGAGACACACCCGGTAAACCCCGATCGTTCTTGTTCTTTTTCCCGAGAACTTTTAATTTTTCCCTGTTGATGTGCACCTCGAATGGATTCAATTTTTTCTTTATGTGCGGTTTGTGGCTGCGCTCTGATGATTTATTAGGTTTCTTCTTCGATCCTACCATGATTCGGTGGTTGTGTTGTAGCTAAAACACTAGAATTTTGTAATTTAACTCTGGGGTGAATTTATATGTTTAAACGTGGTCAATGTTGTGATGATGCAGGTTAGGTTTTTGTTTTTAATTTTGACAGGTTAGTTTTTTCAGGTTAGCCAACCCTCTTAACCTAAATTAATATTTTTTTTTAGATATAATCATTTATACATATTTAAAAGAAATTATTCACATAATTTTAAATATATTAAAGATTATTTAATCTTTATAATTATGAAGTGAGATTACAAGAAAATAAACAGGATTAAAGCTTTAGACGAAAGATTGTAGTTCTGAACCCGCTTAATAGTGTCAGATCTTTTCTGTCAAATTTCCTGATTTACAAACTAGTTTTTGACGATAAAATTAAGGGATAACTCGAATTTGATGCTGCAATTGATGGATAAGATAAGAAAAAGTAATAATAAACATAAATTTTCTTTGAAGAATATAAATATTGCCTAACATTAATCACACTAGATGTTGCCAACTTAAACTATCCTGCCTCAATCACCCTATCGAGTACAACACGTATCTGTCTAAATTTGTTTCGTTCAATCATAGCATAATCAAACAAACTTTTCTAGGTTATCTCCATTATCTTAATCTATTTCTGCGCTATTAAATTGATTAAAAAGCTCATAAAAATAGAATACGCCGATAAAAAACGAAATAATGATTTTATTGGAGTGAAAACAAGCTTCCACGTTCCACTTATCGCAAATTGTTATCAAACATTAATACATTTATCAGGCGGGAAATGTGAATGAAACGATAAGCATTCCAGGGTGATACGATTGGAATGGAATAGGACACGTTGCATTATAGAAAAATAAGGATTTATAATGAGGGTTGTCATTACTGCGAATGACACTATGTACAGTGACACGTTGAGGAATATCCTAGCTACCACAGCTTCGATATCAACGTTATTACAGTTTTTATCAGGCTTGTACGTATATTTAATGGTAGTTTAATCGTT
The DNA here is from genome assembly GCA_004785975.1 of Popillia japonica. NCBI lineage: Eukaryota > Metazoa > Arthropoda > Insecta > Coleoptera > Scarabaeidae > Popillia > Popillia japonica. Next base: position 8,307 of record ML216841.1, read on the forward strand.
TTAGTATCCGTGCCACGTTTGCAGGATAATATGCAAGAGTATCGTGAGGAAACGCGGTACAGGGAATATGTCCCCATTCCCGTTCATAAGCGGACACCTTTCCACCAGTTTATGGCTGCGTTACGGGATGCTAATCGATGATTTCTCTCTAATATTTGTAAACACCATCGGTTCGTTGTTATTCCTAGGATACACCGTAATATTTTACTATTACAGCATTAAACGGGTACGTAATCTTTATTCGAACATTCCGTTTAAAAATTTGATTGAAATTTATAGTCGATGATCGTAAAACAATTCACCGGATGTATGTTACTATTAATAATAGCCGTAATGTATTCGGCTTGGAGCGAAGATGCGTTTACAGTGAGGAAACGCATCGGAACGTTATGCTGCATCATTACCGTCGTCTTCTTCGCAGCTCCCCTAACGACAGTTATTCACGTGTTAAAAATGAAGAGCACCGATAGCTTGCCGTTCCCCATCATATTAACTGGGTTTATCGTGACGAGTCAGTGGTATGCGTACGGGATATTGTTAAACGACGAGTTTATACAGGTTAGTCGCTTAAAATTCTTTTCGAGAAGACTTAAACGTTGCTTTTAGATCCCGAATTTCTTGGGGACGGTGCTGACGTTCGCGCAATTGTGTTTATTCTGTATTTATCCGAGTAAAAGTCAGGACGTTGAGAATGTTTGATTGAATCGTTTAGATTGGTTCGTATTTATTTATTTATTTGGATAAATTGTATAGAGGCAATGTTTAATGCGTTTAATTGGCTAACGTGAGATGTAAATGAGGTAAATAAAGCTTCTTTATATGAAATTGATCGGAAAATAAAGTTTATTTCTAATATTCTCGTAATTTTATTAATTAGCAGTGATTTTTGGTTAATTTTCGTCTTTTTCCAGGCATTTAAGATAGAATTAGAGAAAGCTGACATGTACGACAAAACTAATTTGTGTTCGTAATAAAAATCTGCCAGAACGATTCTGTTAAGGTTTTCTTTATTGTGATATCAAAACGCATAGCTTTAAAGGCAATTAAATAAATATTTTTCCTAAATACGTTAGAGACATCACCAACTAAATCACATAATACTGCCGAACAAGGTACGCATCCTCACACAGAATTTACAAGTTATCGAAAGTCAAAATTCTCTCCTCGGATCCTGCGACTCGATCCTCATGAACAACCTCCAAATTATTCGTAACCTCCGTAACATCCCCATGTATCTTGTAATGTTTCTTCATGCTGCTCGAATCGTAAAAACCTTTCCCACAAATCGGACATATATGGGGTGTTTCTCCGGTGTGTGTCCTGATATGCACCGTTAAATTCCCTTTCAAAGTGAATTTCTTCCCGCAATACTCACACCCGTACGGTCTCTCTCCGCTGTGCACCCTCTTATGATATTTCAAATGGGTTAGCTGCGTAAACGATTTATTACAGATCGAGCACTGATAAGGTCGCTTCCCCGAATGGATCAGGATGTGTGCTTCGAAGCTTCCGACATGGGCGAATGATTTCTTACAAACGATGCAGCTATGTGGTTTCTCCCCCGTATGCACCTTTAAATGGGATTGTAGCGCAGCTTTTGTTGCGAAAACTTTCCCGCAATCGCTGCATAGATATGCTTTCTCACGATGTGTCGATCCGTGTGCTTTAAGGAGGTATTTATTTTTAAATCCTCGATTACAAATCCCGCAGGAGTAATTATTATGTTTCGGAACAGATTTATTCTCATTTTCGGATTTCGCAACGTCAGGAAAGTGCTTACGGAGATGAATTTTATATCGACCTTCTCGTTTAAATCCACGTCCACAGACCTCGCATTTAATCGGTAATTCTGCAGGGGCATAATCGAGGCTATCGGATGAGATTGCAGTGTGAGTTTTCAGATGGATGTGGAGTGTCGTAGATTGAATAAAACCTGTAAAATATTTTAAAGAAATTAAACGGAAATTATTCGATTAAACTACGTACTTACATACCTTTTCCGCAGATTTTGCAGACGTGTGGCCTCTCTCCTGTATGCGTCATAACGTGCCGTGTCAGATTACTCCCGATACTAAATCTCTGCGGGCACATCTTACATTTATACGGCTTCTCTTTAGTGTGTGATCGCATGTGCTGATCTAACTTACTTTTCGTGAAACTCTTCTTACAAATCGAGCAATGGGAATTCCGCAATTCAGGGTGTTTAACGTTCCTACGATGATTGTGTAAGTCTTCTCGACTCTCGAAGGTTTTTTTACAGGTTCTACACTCAAACGGAGGTAATTCCGCAGGCCTTTTTCTTTTTTTCCTACCTTTCGGTTTAATATCATCTAAGGAATGATTCGAGACATTATCGTCATAATCCAGGACATCACCCTCAATATTTTTTTTATTCTGATGAAAAATATTCAATTTAATCACACTGGTTTCATTACCCGACTTGATAACACTCGCGTTATTACGTTTACTGAAAACATCGATGAGGATCTGTTCAGCTTCGATGCATCGCTTTCTAAAATTATAACATCGAATTAATTCATTTAAACAGGCCGTACACAATTGTTGTGGCAAACAATCTTCAGGATCCACCTGTTAAACAAATCATGTTTACTTACATACGTTGGAACAATCAATTTTCTGTTAAAACGTACCTTCAACGATGTAAAATCGAATAGGAGCTCGGGAATCGATACCTCAGCGTAGCTCGTATCGAAGAAGGATTTTACATTCTCCAGAGACAAACACAGGCGACATATTCGTAGGAAATTTTCCTGTTTCGCGTTGGACGTAGAGACTTTATCCGGAAAATTTGATGTTTGATTCTCTTCAACTTTTGTTAAATTCGGTGCTTCACTAGACATTTTTGTATGTATTTTTGAATATCTTTAAATGTATTCAACGGGAATAACACGATTCTAACCTCCAAATCTGATATATTTCGAATATTTATTGATTTTTAAAAATGTTTGGGTTAAGTTTGACATTTGACAGAAAATGACAGAAAAATAGCAAACATGTTAGTAGTAGCGTTCAGCTAGATTCGTCAAAATTGTGCTAAATTATTATAATTTTTTTTAATTGTAATTAAATTAGAAAGGCTAAACTAGATAAATCGGCTTTTCGGTGCGATTTTGTTCATATTTTCGAATCAGAGTTGAAGATCCGATTGAAGATTGTTTTTGGAGCAAAATAAGAAACGTTAAAGTAGCGTTCAGCTAGACTACATAATATCTCTAATTATTATTAATTTAGTTATAAATTATTATTTGCAATCATATTAGCAAAAGAATTAGCTTTCTAAATCAGCTAGTTTTATGTTTTTTACGCGAGATTTTGGGTCGAATTTTACGGATTCAACTCAAAAATTTGACGTTTAAAAGTAAAATCAGAAAGGTAAAGTAGCGTTCAGCTAGACTATTTAATATTGCAAGTTGGTAAAATTTCTCTAATTATTATTTAATTATAAATTATTATTTGCAATTATATTAGCAAGACTTAGCTTTCTAAATCAGCTTTTTTGTGTCTGTTGCTGCAGATTTTGAGTCATAATTTATACCTCCAACTGAAGAGTTAACGTTTAAAAGTGAAATAAGAAAGATAAAGTAGCGTCCAGCTAGACTAGCTAATATCGCAAATTGGTAGTAAGATTTTTCTAATTATGTGTAGGGCGACCTAGGGGGTTTTCTTAAATTCGTAATTTATACACATATATTTGTTTATTAGGTTTATTTAACGCTTAAACACTACCTACACTATACATAAGCTTAAATTTGAACAACATAACTTATCTCGCGTACTCGTTTCTTGTTACCACCCATAATGCACTTCGCGCCACATAGATAGTACCAACTTATAAATTTAAAAAAATAAATACTATTATACATATTATTTAATAGGAATGTTTGATTTTGTAAATCAGTTCTTTGGTGTTTTTGACTCGAGATTTTGGATCAAATTTAACGATCCAACTAAAACATAACAGAAATGTAAAGTAGCGTTCAACTAATAATTAGCTGTAACTATTTTGACAGCTGTCAAATTGGTAAAATTTCATCAATTATAAATTATTTCGAATTAAATTAGAAAGATTTAGCTTTGTGAGCTTTTTTTGTGTATTTTGTCGAGATTTAGCGCCAAATTTAGAGTTCAGTTTCCCCAGATTTGACGTGTAACGAAAAAATAAAAATAGAATAGTGTTCAACTAGATAATCTCCGATTATCAAGATTTCTCCTAATAAATTATGATCTTTTTTGTTAATTAAAATAAAAATTGTATGCATTTAGGGGTTCAAATGGGATTTTTTTGTGTCCTTTTAGTCACGATTTAGGCGCAAATTTATAATTCTAACTCAAAATTTGACGTTTAACAAATAAAATTACAAAAACGAAGTGGTGTTTAGCTAGATTACCTAAGACCGTTAATTAGCAAAATTTTTCCTAATTATGTATTACTTATTATTAACTTAAGGAATATTTTGTAAACAAATTTTAAACGTACTGTAGTAGTTTTAGTTTTATAAGTTGGTAATTATTATCTTACAGTTGGTCAACGTGACGACGAGACGTTGGAGGGAATTTAATTATGTAACGTTAAGTATAAGGTGAAGTTAGTTCGTTTATGTATTATGCGTGGATGTGTACCTAATTATGTTATTATGTTAAGAGAAGAAACTATACAGAAATAAAGTGTTTATTTATGTGGTCATACCTATAGTACATAAAATATTTTACAGACCAAATAATTAAAAAGTACACGAGCAAACATGTTTCAATAAAGTACATATAAGTATGAAACGGAATTAAAATTTTAGTTTGGTTTTCTAGAGAGCGCTTATGATTTTAGTGTGGTTTCAAATGTCACTTAATTAAAAAATCCCCAAAGAGACTAACAAAACATAAAACGTTATAGTAAAAAGTTACATACATCGCTTTTTATTTTGCAAAAGTATGAACGATTTAATGAAAACGTGACTGGAAATACAATCTCAAAGACGACTGTCCATGATGGCAAGCACAACAGGAGTAAAAGGCTATCTATCTGTTAACAATTCATGTTTCGAAGTACAATTAATTAGTATAAAAAATTATCCTGGTAAACCCACAATTATTATTGAGTCTGTAGACAAACAACGTTACGAGACATATTGTATATCAGACTCCAACGTGGAAGGAATTGATCCCAAAGACGATGAATGGAAAATTATAATTAATAGGGGGAATCTACCTCAATTAAATGTGACATTCATGTCCAACGCAGCATATACTAAGGCACTGAATATGTTGAAAGATATAACGAGGTAATACACAATATTAACATGTTGACTGCGGTAGGGCTCTCCAGAGACCGGTAATGCATTTTGTTGCTGTGCGGAGCATTTTTATCAAATCTTCCAAAACTTGCTTTCTAATGCCACGAACTAGGTGTGGATTTTCATCGGACCAAAAGATAGTATTTTTACGATTAAACATTCCAGGGTTAGTAAATCGACTCTCATCAGACCATAAAATTTTCGCAAAGAAGTTTGGATTTTCATTATGTTTTTCGATGAACCATTGACAGAATTGTGCTCTTCGTATCTCGTCACCATTTTGAAGCCCTTGACTGGCTCTTTCACGATAAGGTTTGAATTTAGCACACTTTGAAATGGTACCAGCTGTTGACCTAGCGACGCCAAGTGTATTTTCAATTACCCATAAAGACGTACGGAGATTTTCAACTACTGCTTGAAGTACAATATTTTCATTCTTTTGGGTTTGACAAAACTTCCATGCATTATCAAATTATCACGCAATCGGCGAAAAATGCTTTTTTCTGGCTGTCGCCTTTTAGGGTATCTATTTGATATTTGTCACTATTTGTAAAACGATTCATCGTAGGTTCGTACAGTACAGATACCTGTAACAATACAATAAGATTACTGACATTTCAGAATAAACTTCACTTGTTTAATACAAATGTCACATTTATTATCACGGCCTACTATGTTAAAATCTTACTTTCTCTATTTTTCATGTTTGTACTATCTTGAACATAAACGTATTATACATCATTAGAGCTGAAGGATTGCCAGGATAGTATTCGGGTAAACGCACGAATATTATGACCTTGTTTCGATCGGAGATGCATGCGTTTGCTATTTATATCACTTAGGTATGTCAGTTATGTGTACTGTATATAAATAACACACTTACCTTATTTACGATTATTATTGCATAGCGCCAAGTGGATAAGACTGGTAGTAAGTTTGTAGCATTAGATACGTTTCCATATTTATAGCGCTGAGCGATGTACGCCGTGATGAATAAATGTTGTTATATTTTGAGAAAGACCGCTCGACATCTACGGATGTAACACACGCACAATTAAAATAATCTTTATAGATAGAAACCGAATCTACACTTGCACCGTTACTAATTTGTTTTAATCTGGTAAAATCAAAATCATTGTTTATCACACTTTCGAACTTTTCTATTATATTCACATTTTTGTTGTCATTTACTGCGCACAGCTGTGCGTGTACATCGTCCAGTATTTGTAGTGACTCCGCTAACGATAATGCAGTATTTTGAAATTTCTCGATTGCGTTAAACAATCCTATATAATTATTATAAATAGTTTGTAAATCTGCAACAAGGGAAGGGTTTCGAAAGAGTCCCTGGCTTTCTTTAATGGCTACGGCTTCGGCAGGATTGAATTGTAGAACCACAGATTTTATTTGTTGGAAATACTTGGCATAATAAAATGCCGCCTTTAACCAAGTTCCGCAACGTGTAAGGATTGGCTCTGGTGGTTCGGGAATACCAGGGCACCGATTGTGAAACTCTCGAATTCGTTTGGGAGATTTTAGAAACACTTTTTTTGTGGTTGCTATTAATGCATCCACCTCCGGATAACATTGCCGGATAGTTTGTGCCACAAGGTGTAAAGCGTGTACTTTACATGTCACATGCAAAAGTCTCTCGCAATCTGCTTTAAGAGAACGGCCCACAGAACGCATTGTCGCAGCATCATTGGTCATAAAGATTAGGAATTGATTAGTTGAAACTTGAAATTTTTGTAGCGTATCGAGCACTACCTTCGTAATTACTTCGCTAGTGCACTTCTCCAATCTTTTGCTGGCTAATAAAATGGGAAATGTTGTTTTGACAGGATCTAGTACACGCACTATAATATTCACAATAGAATGATTTTTTCGATCTGTCGTTTCGTCGATACATAACCACAACTGTTTATCATTTACTACTGCTTTGATTCTGTTTTCAATGTCCTTGCGCACAATCGGTAAATAGGAGAGTAACGTTCTCCGTGACGGTAGCTTTATGTCGACATTGTATTTATTCCAAAAGTCGCGAAAGGCTTCTTTATCTAGCAGGTGAACTGGCACATCGCAGACGAGTAGCATTGTCAATAAATCGACAATGACTTGCGTTTTAGACAGCACATGTTTATTTTCTTTGTGTTGTACAGTTTCTACATGTCTTTTACAGTCGTATCTGTCCCAGCAAAGTAACTGTTTATCGCATAATTTACAAACCACTTTTGCTCCATCATAATACAAATCGGGAAAGTCTCCGATAAATTTCTTCACGTCGTTATACAATGGACGCTTTCTTCGCTTGGGCACGTCCGCCATACTTATTAAATAGAGCTCAACGCAACACACGATCACATTCACGACTAACTAAAGTCATACTAAAGTTGACTAAAAGTGTTTCGCTGCATGCTGCATCGTGTTTATACGCAGGTGCATATACACTACATACGGTCTTGCCGTACCGCAAACATCCCCACATCATTGAATAGCATTTTCTTTGGAGATATAAAAATGTCACAATCCAATATGGCTGCCATAAGAAAAACAAAAGTTGATTATTGTCACGCAAAATCTAGTAGACCTAGATTTTTTTTGAAATCATTTTTAAAATCATCATGACTTGTTATCCCTGCCTGTGTTAGCCTGCAACTTTTGTAAATTTATCTCTTTTAAGAAACAAAATATGGAAAAATTTCAAAAATGCATTTTTCTCGTTTTCACCTGTATCTGCTTAACGAAACAAAAATTTCAAAATCTGATGTCGGATTATTCATGGTCAAATAAATACGCAACTTTTCTCCCATTTAACCGACGTTGTATCTCCAACAGTTTCCAATATCCCCATGTACTGCATTTTAAACTGGACAGACTGTATAATAAATGGCACGCATGAAATTCATCCATGGTGGTATAAAAAGAAACGTTAAAGTAGCGTTCAGCTAGACTACCTAATTTCTCTAATTATTATTTAATTATAAATTATTATTTGCAATCATATTAGCAAGAACTAGCTTCCTAAATCAGCTATTTTTATGTTCTTTACTCGAGATTTTGG
>ML216842.1:0-14719 GCA_004785975.1 Popillia japonica
GAGATGATCTATCCGATTGGGATGTTAGTGATATCATGACATAGTGGTAGATAGGAAGTATTTATTTTATTTATTGCACAAATTTTAATAAAAATTATACATTTTTTCAATAAATTAATGAGAATTGTTGTATTGTGAGTTTTCATTACTGTAGTATATAAAAGCTTGCTGTTAGAAAAATCGATCTGATTTTTTAAAAAATGTTTGCAAATTTTGGAAAGCATTTTAGAATTTTATCAATTTTGTTGTTGTCTAGGGAAAGAGTACAACTTTAGCAGTCATTTGCGATGGATTACCATAATGTAACATTTTTAAATGGCTGAGGCGTTTTCTGCAGAATTATTTTGAATTAGTCTCACAGGTCGTTCCTGCTCCCTGTCTTTTGTTTAGTTTCTAGCGACAGCTTATTAATTTAAAAAGATTTTTTAGTGTAAAAATAATGGTTATAAAGATGGTGACTGACAAATGCTGACCACTCAACACAGACAGGATAGGTGCATGAGTTGTCAAACTTGAGAATTATGACAATCATGGAGACTTATTTAGTTTCTTTATGAAAACGTTAATTTTGTCAAATTTCAGACTACAATAGCGATGTTGAAAATATGACTATAAATTCACAAGATCCAATATTTAATATTATCTTCTGTGCTTATGCAACTAATTTAACGTTAATATGTATACACTTCAATTTAGAAGATTAAATGAAATTGTCTATTTTTCGATATATTTACTTTATCATCCATTCCTCATTGTCCTTAAGTGCTTGCGTAGTGATAATGTTAACTGGTGCTAGAAGTTTGAGAAATGCCTATTCTAACGGGCAATTCAGAAATATCGCTACGATTAGTACAAATACGAACAAAATATTTTTGAGCGAAGAGGGACAACATGGCCTTGAAAATGGTATTCCGATCGTGGCATTGGAATCAACAATTATAACACATGGTATGCCTTATCCGCAGAATATTGAATGTGCTCTTGAAGTTGAGGATATTTTACGAAAAAAGGTGACGGAAGTATTTCTTGCTTTTATAAAAAAAGTATCGACATTTCGTCAATAAACATCATAGAAATAAAAAGTTGACAATATAATAATATTTGTGAAATTAGCTACGTTTAATACTAGTAACTTACTTGATTTACTAGAAAGTAATCTTAGGTTCTAATTTAACGTAATTAATAATTTTTAATTTAATTTACAAAGACTTCTAAAAGCGAAGAAGTAGCAACATAAAATAATAATTTAAGAAAACATCTAATTTCATTTGAAATAGTTTAGTGCGAAAATCTTCATAATTTCGAAAACATTCCTGTAAAATTTGGTTGCAGAATAAGTTCATTAGATGGCGCTCAGAATATTATACAAAATAATTTGAATGTATTTAAATTATTACATTATATAGCAATAATTAATTTTTTTGGTATTAATATTAACATAAAATACTAGGTTTTTTTTAATAATTAGATTATTTTAGAGTTTTAGAAACTTTCTAATTTGTTTGTAGGGCGTTATACCTGCTACTATAGCTATTTTAGAAGGTAAAATTAAGGCTGGCTTAAATAAGAAGGAGCTTTCTTTTTTGGGAGACATAAAAACTAGTAATCCAATAAAAACATCCAGAAGAGATTTAGCTTATGTCGTGGCACATAAACGAAATGGTGGTACCACTGTATCTGGTACTTTGATAGTTGCTGGAAAAGCGGGAATTCCTATATTTGCAACTGGAGGTAAGCTAGTTTTAGACAGGCTGCTTTATTCATTGATCTCTATGTAGATATACCAGCTACACTATTGATGGATTTGTTTGGAGATATGCGTAAGTACAAATAAATTAAGACTAGTGACCAATATTTAAATTTTTGTATACTGTTAGGAACTACTTGAACTTCTCTGGAACAAAAGTTTTTTATTGTAGCTTCCATGATTACAATGAAGCCGCTTTATTTAATCATTGTCTAAGATATAGTTTCCCGCTGACAAAATCATTTTTGCCTTCTTTGATGGCAGAAAACCTGTGTGTGTCTATTGTTTGAACTGTTCTTTGGTTTCGGGAGAGTAATGATGGAACTTGGTTTCATCGACGGTTGTTAAACGGCCCACTATGTCTGCTATGTTGCACACTTTTACTCGACGGTCATCCAACAGAATACTTAGGACTTTTTCAATCATATCTGGGACAGTATCCATTTTTGGATGTCCATTACGGAGTTGAACATTTGTGCTCGTACGAGCACGCTTAAATTCGGTGATCTAGTTTTCAGCATTGAAAAGGAAGAAGTGGACTCGCACAGTATTGAACCTAGCTATGCTTTAATTTCGTTTGGAGTTAAACCTTTCAGATGAAAGTATTTTATCACTGCTCTCAACTCTCTTAACTTCTCTTCATTTTGCAAGATCACACGAAACCTTCACTTTGGCATACTGTCAACCAGAGACTAATCGACAGATTGGTCTGTACTGTCGTATTTAACTTATTAAAGGGTTATTTTACAGAATGGTAACGAAAATTCCTCGGAATTTGCACCTTCTCTGTATTAGGTCACGTAGTTATCTGATCTTCGTATATCTACTTGAATAGGTCGCCACACTGGCCAATATGTCTTGACAACCTGCTGGTGTGCGAACAAACTATGAAATAACTCTTGAGGAATGTTTGTTTGGGGCATGCTCATGGCAAATCAAAATACGTTATGTGATTGTACACAGAATCTTGACTCGTCGTGTCTTATTATCCTAACTTACTCTATATTCTTAGGCTTCCTATGCTTTGCAAATGATCTATGACTCACCAAGCGTGTAATCTGGTTAAATTGCTTATTCTTTAGGTGGTGAAAATGTGCAATGTTTTTGCGTATTCTAGTATAGTTATACTTTCTCAGTAACAAACGTTTTTGAAAAACACAACTATGGAGATGCATGTTCGTAATGCTGCAGATATTCAGCTGAGCCTATCGGTTACTGCTGCGTTATTTGCAATATTCATTTATATTGTGAAGAAGCTTAAGTTTTGACTATTTTTCCATTTCTCGTGTAATGTTTTTTAAATAACTTTTCTTTCACACGGAAAGTTTTAACTCCATCCAGAATTAACTATACGTTCCTTTAAATAGATCGCGGAAAAGTATTTTCTTCCGTAATTCTCGAGTGTAAACGATCCACTCGGAAGTAGACCCAATCTGGCCGAAAATAACCTCGCAAGATAAGAACCTAACTTCCGCGGCAGCGCTGTACTCTTCATAACTTTAAATTAAAGTACAAATTTAGATTACTACAAGCGGCCAGCTTATGTACAACCTCGTATAACTTACCGAAAGTAGTACATAAATATAGAAAAGGGCGCGCAGATTGTATAAATTACAATGGTTGGAAGCCAAAGCTCGGGCGTACTACGACCACACTCGACCTTCAATAAATTACCGGTTCCGGTGTACGTTTCTTCCCTTCGCTTGCCTTAGTAGTAATCTACATGAGGAGTTTGAGCGATCCCTTTGAGTCGCGGATTTCGCGAACGAAATGCACTCTTTGGAAATCATTCGTTGCCCTTTCGTTACGCCGGAACCGGTTCATTTTATTTACGTTGCGGAAAATCTTGTGCATCCGCTGAAAGCAATAAATAATAAATAAAAGATATACGTACGAAGAATGGAAATACTTTAGAAGATAAATGCGGAACAAGAGCAATTCTAATATATGCTGGTTTTATACAACAGAAATGCGAAGTGTAAAGCGTAGTGTATGTATCTTTTTAGTACCATAAATTCTTTTTATTAGACAGTTTTGTCAAGAATGCTCTTGCATAATCTATAGACATACATACATAGAATGGTTATTGCTTTAGCAGTACCGTAGCAATCAGAGACTAGCAAGGTTTGTTTACATCGGGAAACCTCAGATTAACTCAAGATAATACATATGCATATTTTGCTTATTCATATTATGTTGCAACATACGTTTGTGCTATTAACTGGACTAATATTCTGAAGGAAATGGAAGATAAGAAGCTAAGCTGTCAATTTTCGGGTTTAGATGTTTGATATCTGCGATATGCTCGTTAATTACATATCAGCACATGTCAGGAAAACAAAACACTTTCCACTTTAAAGCATGAAGGTTGCTTCCTTAATTATGGGAAATATTTTAACTGGAGACACTACTTCTCAAATAATGACCATTGACCAAAAGTAGCTTTATTCAAAATCGCGTTTTCGAGATGAAGGTCTTCAAAGTTTGATTTTTTTTGAGTACCTATCCTAATTACTGTTAGTAATTCAGCAAATTAGCAAATAGCACAGCCTATGTTTGACATAATGTCACTTGTATGTATTGGTATGTGTATCTGTGTGTATCTGACATATCAATATGTCAGGAACGATTATCCATTTTGCAGTAAAGTAATTCTATCCCGATTCCCGTAGTACCTGATCTTTTTTGTTTAATTTGGGATAATAAGGGCTTAGATTACGTTTGAGTGCAGAAAGGTATAATTAAATCCAAATGATAACATAAATATATATTTATCTGTACCTATGCATTGCTTTCATTCTTATATTCTTTAAGGGCTGGGAGGTGTTCATAGAGAAGCTGAAAAAACCTTTGATATATCCGCGGACCTCATAGAATTAGGAAAAACACCCGTCGCAGTATTTTCAAGCGGGATAAAATCCATTTTGGACATTGCTAAAACCTTAGAATATCTAGTAACAAAATAGGAATCATTAAATATTTTCGACCTATTAAATTTTTACTTTTCAGGAGACTCAAGGCGTTTTAGTCGCTACTTACGGTGATACTAATGATTTCCCAGGGTTTTATACATCTAAAAGCGGTTTCAAAGTTCCTTATAATATTACCGACCCTCGAGAAGCAGCTTTAATTATTAGAACCAATAAAGAAATAAACCTGGGTTCCGGCATTTTATTCGGTGTACCTGTTCCCGAAGAGTACTCCTTAAATAAAACTGAGTTGGATAATATTATAACGAAAGCTTTAAATCAAGCTGAAAATCAAGGAGTCTCTGGCAAAGAAATAACACCGTTTCTTTTAAGTCGTGTTGCAGAAGCAACTGCTGGGAATTCCTTAAAAACGAGTATCCTTTTTTTGATGTTTGTAGGTAGTATACACAAGGAAAGTATATAGATATATGCGACGAGGAAGAAGTTATTTGTGATGAGGTACCTTTTGCTGTACATGTGGATAGTTTCCCGAGAAATGTATATTTTTGTGTGTAATATTGTGCTACGAGAACCGAACTGTCTTCATTTCAAAGAGTATGAAACTTTTTCAGACCAGTAGAACATAGATACATATTTCATTTCGAGTTTTACGACACACATACCTATTTTTTCTGGTTGCATGGTTTTTCAAATAACTAGATTGTTGCTTTAGTTTTATAATGGAAAACTGCGAAATTTTACGCAAAATATAATTTTCACATATTTCCACACACAAGTTTGATTGTCATTTTTTTGATAGTTGAGAATAGAATTACAGTGGTTAAAACTTGACTCCCGTGATGTAATCCCAAAAATAATACAGTTGCCTTTTCTTGGTGTAGTTTGAAGTTCTCCTAAATTGTCTTCTCTGATTTTCAGGACAATTTTTCCTTCTTTTGCTTTATTTTTGTCAGGATGCCTAGTATTTCTTAGGTTTTGCAAACTCACTTAATTTTTATTTATTGGCTTTTTAATCCTGTTCATGAGATGAACTTTTGCTTCTACTATTATTGCTGTAGTAGTAGAATGTTATTAAAGGAGTGGTAGCCAGTTTTATCTAGAGCCTGTTCCAAAAGTCGTTAGTCTGCCAACTCAATGCTTTACAAATAGAATAGCAAAACCTATACAGCGATAGTTTGGTGTTGTCTGAAGCGGTTTCTCGCTAATTTCGTAGACAAAATCATGTACGTGACTCTTTCAATTCAACCTAATGTCTAATCAACCCTCCAAAAACTTATGTAACTGTTCTTATTCAATTGATCTGACGCCAAGCCCGAGCCTTAGCTGAATTCATAGTAAGGAGAACCAGTTATAACTATCCCTTTCAATATCAGGGACCATTTCAACCGTTATACAGGTGAGGTATAATCTGCTGAGTTCTTGGTAGAGCAGACAGTTTAGGGATTACTACCGTTAGTAATCAAATAATAATAAAGAGTGTAGAAAGTGATTTGACTTTTTTGTGCGTTTGATTTAATATTTATGGAAATGTATAAATGGTTGAAAACTGCTAGTTAGAAGAGAACACAAGAAATAGATTCAACCGCTTATGGTGAAAAAGTTAAGGAAATTTCGCGAAACACTAATACCAAGCCAACACCTACAACCTCAAGTTTTGTCCATATTGCAAATAAGAAAATAAAAGTTAGAGAGCAAGATTATTTGCTTCATGGCAAATTTTTGTTGCTAGCATGCAATTTGTTTTAAAATACATATTTAACGGCTGTTTAGCTCAAGGAAACCTGCCAAGGCACTAAAAAGGAATTATAAGGTTAGAAATAATTAGGTTAGTGAAAATGAATAAAAGTATATCTTATGCTCTCTAGTTGGTAGCAGCGTTGATGAGGAAGCAGTATGCATATATTTATGATTGGCGAATAGTTTAGATACAGTTTTTATCCAAAGAATAAAAGATTGAAACTTCTTAATTCTCGTAGTAGGGCTTGCAGTGCATATACAACAATTTTGCAGAAGAACAAATTTTGCAAACTGAAGACTCGCACTATCGGAGAGGTTATGTATTTTTTAGGAGGTGGATTACTATATCACTGCAAAGGAACTTAATTGCAACTTTCAATATCTCGCGACGGTGTAAAAAACTGACGTTATCATTCAGATGTTAAAAATATTGTTCCAGAATTGAAGTTAACCATTCTTATTCGTAGGCAAACATTAGTATTAAGAGAAATACCATGAAATGAGGACTTCGAATTAAATTTAAGTTCATGTGGTTCCAATGTTTGGGCTATCTTGCGGATACCTTTCCGGAACTTAAAGAACTGAATATTTCACGCCAAGGAACGTCTGCGGCAGTACTTTCACATGGTGACAAAATTGGAAGACAAGTTTAAGATATAAAAATAGAAGTTTTGGGATCTTATATAAATAGAAGCACTCCCATAAACACCATTTAATCGTTGTTTGGTACTAAAGTTGAGTCTTGTAGCTGCATTAGTGAAAAAGTTATCTTGGAGAATTTAGATGTGGAAGAAGAACTGGCGAACATGCAAACGGTGCTGGTCGGCCCCAAACTGTGTACAGTCAGGAAACTGCTGATCGTATCTGAGACTTGATTAAACAAGATCATCGGTTAACTGCTAGACGTTTAGCAGAAATAACAAGCTTTTCAAACAGTACAAACAGAACAATAATCAATCACTATTTGTAATTGTATTTATTTAACTTATTTAATATAGTCGATTTGTACACTGTTACATTTTCTTATTTTTATTATATATACACTAATTTTGTTGCCTTTAGTTTATTTTTAAGTTATAGATTTAGTTTTAGTTGGTATGTTATTGTTTTACATTACTGTTCTGTTTTTTACCTTCTTTCTTGTTATACTACTGCACACATTCTGTTTATTTTTTTATTTTGTCCTATTATTGGAACTCCTGTTCTGTTGGACAATAAACGCTATTATTATTATTATTATTATTATTATTATTTGGGTGTCTGCAAGATGGCTACTCTGTATTTAAAATTTTTAACAATGATCCACAACAATTTCTGGGTCGCTTCGTTACCGTTGATGAAAACTGGGTTCATCAGTTTGATGTCGACTCGAAAGTCCAAAGCAAGGAATGGCAACATCGAGGGTTTCCACCAACACATAATTGTAGGGTCCAACCCTCGACAGATAAGATTATGGCTGCCATTTTCTGGGATTTCAAGAAAATGTTTTTAATTGGTTACTTGGAAGGGGGACATACAATCACGGGCCAGTATTACGCTGGATTAATTAGTTAACTTCCTGATTGTAACAAAGAAAAAAGAAGAGGAAAGTTGGGGCATGGAATTTTGTTTCATCAGGATAATGCTGCAGTGCATAAGGGCTTTGTTTCGGTAAGTGCAATTAACAATGCAAATTTCGATGGATAATTCACAATACATACCTGACCTAGTTCATAATGTTTTTTTATTTATTTCTAAGACTAAAAAACGGTCTTTGGGGAACCAACATTAATAGCGAAGACAGCAGCGGAAGCATTCCTCTGTGATCAACACTCCGACTTTTTTCGAAAGCTGTAAATACACTGCCGAGCATAAAATTAGGGTCGCCCCGTATTTTGAAGTTATTTCAGAAATTCTTTTTGTTTTCGGAACTTTTTCGGTAGTAACATAGTTTACTAACTTTATGCGATTGTTTTGTCGTGTTTGCGTGAACAAAAACACTTTTTGTGGTTTTTCCTCAAAGTTTATTGAAAGTAATGAAAATGAATAGTGTAATATGCTTTTCGTTGGAACAACAGAAAGGACTTCTGTAGCGAGTATTCCCTCCTCTGGCAGTGATAACAGCTGGCAAACGACGAGGCATCCTTTGGATTAGATTTTGGATCACATTCTGCGGAAGATTGTCCCATTTCTGCGTCAGTATGTCGCGAAGCTCTCCAGAATTTCTGAGAGCCAGCAAATCGCGTAATTTGAACCTAGTCGAGATATTCAGTAACCATCCGAGCAGGGTGGGGCCGTACATTATCATGCATGAAGGTTGCGTCGTCTTCAAGAACAACCATGAATGGTATAACATGGTCTGCTAGAACCTGTGTCAGGTATTTATGCGCATTCAATGTCCCATTCTCGATAAAGACTAACTTCGTGCAAGCGTAAAAAAAGGCCTCCCCAACCCATAACTGAACGCCCATAAGACAAAATCGCGATTCATCGGAAAACAATACCCGAGTCCAATCCGCTATTGTCCAAGCTAAGTGTTCTCGTGCAAAATTTAACCTAGCAATTTAATGTTCAGGGGAAAGCGGCAGTCCAGTAGCTCTTGTTCGAGAAGATAATTAAGCAGAATGCAGTCCCCTCCTAACTGTCCACTCACTTATGTTTGCATTTCTCATTTTTTGTAGATGATTTTGAAGGGAAACTGATGTGACTGTTCGGTTTCTCAGAGCTCTAAAAACGAGAAAGCGATCATCTCTTGCTGTTGTAGTCCCGCCACGTCCTGAGCCAGGTCTTTGAGTGAGCATACCAAGTTTCTTCATACTACTGAAATACTTGTTGCACACTCGAGAGACTCACACCATCGTTGCTCGCAGTTTCGCGCTAACAGCGACCACCCTCTATAGACGCCACAATTTTTGCCGCAACAACAGGATTTATTCTTATTGTAATACACTGACCACTATAAAAACAATTTGCAATTGACAGATAAAACCATAGAAACCGAAAATATGCTGATAATGGTTTTTAGGAAATCAGTTGAGGGACACTGTTTTTATGAAACTTTTTTTAAAACATAAAAAATATAAAGTTAGTAAATTATGTTACAACCGAAAAAATTCCGAAAACAAAAAAAAATCTGAAATAACTTCAAAATACGGGGTGACCCTAATTTTATGCTCGGCAGTGTATGTACAATGTTCGAACTTAGGAGGTATAAGTGTCTTTAAGTGCAGGATGATTATGTTGAAAAATAATATTATTTTATATGTTAAGGACAATAAATACTATAATAATACGTCTCTCGTATGAACAATCATCTTCGAAGTTTGTTTCATTGAAACTTCAAAATTTACATCAAATCTTAACTATAAAACACTGTGTATCTCATATTGTACTACTATAGCGACTATTCTCTCTACAAATTTATAAAAAATGCAAACATTATTTCATTATAATCCTTAACTTGCGTAAACAGATATAGCTTTGGTGAAAAACAACGCTTCTGCAGCAGCGGACGTTGCCGTAGAATTAAGTGGGATTGTCCGAAACAAAGGCTCGAACGACAACTACCGTATGCGATCGGAACCTGGACGAAGCGAAAGCAACAAAGCTCCGGATAACGAGGATAATCCAAAAGAACGTCCGGTAAGGCTTAATTGTTAGTAATCTGAAGGACTTGGGTTATATTTTCATGTACCTACATTACTAGTTGTTTTTATCTGCTACATTTCGTTTTTATTCAAATGAAATTTTATTTTTAAGTGGTTTAAAGTGAATTCCTTCGCACAACAAAAAGGAATTTAATCTAAATAATTTCGTGACGTAAATTCCACTGAGTAACATTAATTTTCGGTAGGTCAGTAGGCTGGTATGTAAAAATTTACATACGTAATATAAAATTCAGTATTTCCTACAATGTTTTTACGCGGTATTTAGAAAGGACGAACAATATTTGAAACTCCTACTCACACTGTATACACTTATGTAGTAGTTATGCGTTTCTCGCAAATATGGATTACATTAGAGGACATTAGCATATTCCTAAACAATATCAAACCTCGGACGCCGCTACTACTGTTCCAAAGTTACGACTGATATCCGTAAGATTAGCATAATGGCACGTTACAAGACGAAAATATCCTTTATGTCATAAGCTGTTATTGCAACTTCCTAGAGAAGAAGCGACTGTAGATATGTATGTCATTTATGATTTATGTAGATTGCATCAATTATTTCCACAATTTGTATTTATGAGCGAGTGATTGTATGTAAGATTTCAAGTCGAAATAGATAGAAAAATTTGTAAAATAAAACTATAAAATGGAATAAAATATAAAAAATTCTAGACGAAATTCTAAAGAAAGAATCGGGAAATCCGTATTTTAAAAACGTTCAACCAACTGTCTTCAGGGATACTATAAAAGAAAACACTTAACGACGATGCCAATCTCTTCTTCTGACTGGAACCTTTTCCCTTTCAAATGTTTTTTGAGCTTAAAAAATACCCAGTAAACTAACTACTAAAAGTAGGCAGGACAGTTTTCAACATAACCAAACTCGTACTTCTAAAAAATAGTGTGTGCATAACTGTTTTCATTGGTCGTTGTTTTTTCACCATCGTGCGGGTTTCCTCATTTTCATGTAACCACATGGAGCAAGTGGCAATTGGTGCAGTTTCGCGTTCATTCCTCAAAACTGTCTTTTAGATTCTCAGCAATTTTACTTCGGATTCATGCTAGATTTGTTTAGGATTGGGTCTTATTGCGATAGGTTTGTTGACTGCTTTGAGGAATCCTCATAAGAGAACCTCACTGCGAATATACTGTGATTGTTCCTAGAACGAGGGCGCATCTGCAGGAAACAAATCTCGTACTGCCTGCCTAGAAGCGCTTTGGCAAACGCGTAGTCCTCTGTCTTGTTGCCCTACATTTCAAGTTGCGGAATTAAAGAATCATCAATAGCGGGTCAAATGATTTTCGACGACTTTGAAGCTAAAACGTAGAGATGTTGTGGGTTCAGTTTTTCAGTCAGTTTCTGTGAATGATTCTAATATGTCAATATCATGGTGCAAATTGAGATTACTCCTCGCATTGGAATTTTGGTACGTCAATATAGTCATTTTGGACTTGACCTCATAAAAAGCTCTTCTATGGAAACACACGATGTACCCATGCAACCATCAAAATTAAAACTGTCAGACGTTTATGTGTGGATATACTAGGGACAAGCTACAATTATTGAGAGTAGAAAGACTGATACAAGTTTTTAGAATTTTTAGTTTAAACATGTTCACAGTAATTGCCATTTACAATAATGCATTTAACCATTTCTCCTTCCATAGTTTAAAAGTGTGCAACCAGTTGTCTGTAGGGATACTATCAAAAAAATACCTAACGACGGTGTCAATCTCTTTTTCTGGCTGAAACCTTTTCCCTCTCAAACGTTATTTTGTTCTCAAAAAATAGCCAGAAGACACACACCGCCAAATCCGCTGAGTAATGAGGATGTTGTATAATTTTGTTTTTGTTTTCCGCTAAATACTGAACAGTTGTCCCTGCTATATGGGACGACGCGTTATCAAGATGTAACATGATCTCCTCTCTTGGCACTATACCGAACACAGTAGGCAAAGAATTTAAACATACCCTTTAGCGGTAACTGTCTTCTGGTCTTTTAATTTAATTGCGGCCACCAAATTCGTACTTCTAAAAATACTGCATGCATAACTCTTTTTATTACTCGTTGTTTGTTCGCAATCGTAGGCGTTTCTTCATCTTCATGTATTCAGACTCCACCCTGTTGGTGAGCGGCAACATCAAATAACGGTATGAACGATTCATCGCCAGTTACAATTTTAGAAATAATTTGATGGCCCCCAGCATTCAACATGTCTAAAGTGTGTTGGCAAATTCTAACACGTTCTGGTTTTTGTAAATCAGTCAGGTGATGAGGGTACAAACAGAGGTACAACCTTCTTCAAATGTGCAATAGTGATTTCACTTGCGAAGAACCAGACCAGAACCAAGATTGGACTCTATCAATGCATAGATATTATATCCTTTAACAGCAGTGAAAGGAGGGCCAGCTCCTCTTCTGTGTACCACCAACTTGCAACCTCGTTTAAATTCTAAGAGAACATAGATAACAAAGCTCGCTATGGAGCGTAGCAGTAAAGTACTTCAGTACCTATACATATTTTGATGTTCAGGCTCTGAGTATAGGCACCAGTCTATTACATAGATAGATAGGCATAGATTCTATTGCTGGCCAGTCAGTTTCGTGTGGCAAGGCGAGCTTCTACTAAACATTTATTTGTGTACAATGTACAGGGTCATTAATTATCGCCATACACAGGAACAGGACAATCTAACGTAATAAGAAAGTTATTCAAAAGTGTTAGTGTTTTGTTACTAACATATTGTAAGTGTGTTTAAGTACTCTATTCGATTTATGTAATAGTGGCAAGTACTTGTTTCCAACAGTAGATACATATATAAAGCTCAGTCAGTTCACAAAAAAAAACAAGGAAACAGGAACTAAAGGAAAAGATTAAAAATTTATTATGAACAAAATATTAATAGACATCTATGTGGCAAATAAAGATTCCCTAAGTAATTTACTACTGTGACTGCTTGAACAACATCAATAATCTACTTCTACAATATTTTCCGAACGAATGCTATTCGTTGGCAAGTTTTACTACATAGCGTCATTATGAATATTTGAAAGCATTTTTAACAATTCAAAAGCTGTCGTTTTGCATAATGCATGGCAAGTTGGTCGTAATAATAGAGAACGGCATATTACTTCTCAACTAGTGTCGTTGTCAATACTTACGGGCACAAGAAAATATTGATCGACTGTAACGATTTGAGAATTTCAATGGGCGGGGAACTTTCCCAGATGCCGGAACTTGTCGCAAACTAAAAAACCGAAACGTCGTATGGATACGCAGGATTTAAAAATAAGAACCTTTATTCGTTGCATTTCTATTTATGTTAAAATATTATGTATTATTGTGGTGTATAATATATACAAGTATGATATTTGTTTAATTGTAGGTTGTAATTGGTGGATGTGTGCTGGATCGCTGCTTTACGCTGTTTGAGACGCACGTAAAGGTAAGTGGATATGAATTTAGTTAATTAGTTAAATTTCGTATTCTCGTTGGAAATCACTTACAACAGATACTTAACTTAGACTTTTTAATCTTTTTGAAATCAAAAAATATTCCTACGATTGTACTCTATAATGAGCGTTTCCAGGTGTTGACCGTGTCATAGTTAATAAAATATATACAGTACAAATAAAAGTAATGCATAAGATATACAATAAAAAACTCGACGTTTCGCCACTAATGTAAGTGGCTTCTTCGGGAGCAAGGAGGGTATCTGGTGGGGTGGGGAGCGTACTAGAAGGTCACAGTAACTCGACGTGTCAACCACGCTAGAGGAAAGGCTGTTTTGCAGGGCTATATGTGTACTCCAGTGTTGATCGAACACTTTGGCACTCGCAGTATCATTCCGCCTTGTCAATCAGGTTTCAGGCGGGGTCATAGTTGTACCACGACTCTTCTCAAAGTTACCGACGATATCATTGAGGCGAGAGATCAAGGCAAGTTTTTTAATCTCGGTCGCTTCCCTTATCTTTCGAGGAGAATAGTGCAGCGACTTACTTACGGCAAATAAAAGTAAATTTTGTGATTCCTGTCGGGGAAATCTTGAATGGGATGAAGACCGCGTCTTTCCGTATCGTTGATGCTCTTTCATCCTGGTTTGAATTGAACGTCCGGTTTCCCCAATATATACTGAACCACAATCGTAGGGAACTTGATAGATGCCTTTATAGGAGAGAGCATGACTGGAGTCCTTGGCTGAGGGAAGAATTTAAGAGATTTTGTTTAGTGGTTTGAAGGTTGTTTTGATGTTCTTCTTACGAAGAATTCTGCCGATATGATCAGTAACGCCGTGAATGTAGGGGGAACGGTGGTAATTTGAATTTTTAGGGATTCGTGGATGATAGTACCTGTTTATGACTGTTTATTATATGTTGCTGGAGCTATATCCATTCTGAAAAAGAGCGGTTTGGACGTGTTTCAACCATTTGTTGATATTATCGGGTTGGGAAATTGAAAATGTTGAACAAGGGAGCCGATGACTGAGGCTTTTTGTGCTGGATGATGATACGAGTTGGCGTGAAGGTATCCAACCGTATGCGTGGATTTCCTATACACAGATGTCCTAAGTGACCATTTTGTAAACGACTAACCAATACATCCAAAAAGAGTAGGGAATCGTTTGTTTCAATCTCCATAGTGAATTTGATGTCA
>SMLS01056140.1:0-29959 GCA_004785975.1 Popillia japonica
ACACGGAGCATAGCTTCAGCAAGACTTAGACGGCTGTAACAAATACACAAATCATCTCAACGCAATGCCTGAAGAAATAGAAAATTTAGTCAATACACACGGAAACTGTTTTCAGGTTTGTTTTACTCAAACAGGTTAGTTCCCTTGGTTAGGTTTTGGAGCCTGTATGGTAAATCTTTCTCTAACGGTAATTCCAATGTGCTTTGCATAGCAATCCTTCGTTGGCTTAGTGCTGCGCATTCGCAGAGAATATGGGAGGCTGTTTCTTCCTCCTCATCGCAGAGTCTACATAAGGGTTTATCTTTATCTTTATCTAGAGAGCCGCGTCCTGTTAGTAGATACGTTACTACCCTCAACTGAATCCTGTTTAGTGCAAGAAGGTCAGCAGTTAGTCGTTTTGACGGTCGTTCCATCATCCGCTTGCTGTGTCTTTGTCCAAGTACATGGTTCCAGTTTGATTGGTGTTATTGCAGAATCCACTCATTGATTGCACCATGTACTGCACTTTTTGTAATACCTAGACCTCACTCCGGTCCAGTAAATATCATTTGAGAACCTTCCTTCGCTAGCTGGTCTGCAGTTTCATTGCCTACTATACCCCGGTGCCCTGCCACCCACACCAAGTTGATTGTTGTGTTTAGCTAGAACAGTTAGGTGTTGCAGACATTCCCATACTAGTTTGGAGACTATATGATTTGATGCTAGTGCCTTTAAGGCTGTGTAACTATCGGAGAGAGTGCAAATCGTTTCTCCTCGCGGTCGGTGACACAGACTCTCCACACATCTTTGTATGCGAGGCGAACAATTTGTGTCAAAATCTTAGAGAATCTGTAGCCATTTTTCAAAAGCGGCGTTTTTCACCTGAACAACCAGAGTTTGGTTTCCTGGATTTCGGCATCTAATACGCAATCTGAAGTGATCCTAAAAGTATTCTGTGATATTCAAGTCAAGCCTATGCACTTGTTGCTCTAACTGCTAAACCCCCAACGTCCCTCAGGCACTGGCTAATTGAATCATAATCGTGCAGAAATTGTCGTCCATGTAAAGTGCAAAAACATCTACATATTTTTTGTCAACATAAATGTACGTTTGGGTACGAACCTCGAACAAAATTCTCCTATCAAATATTATTGACCTTCCACAAAAGGATGGAGAAACCTGGAAAATCATACATTCTGATGTAAATTTTTTTCTAGCTTTTCTCCAGATAAAAATGCTATCGTTAGCAGATGTTCTGGCCAGTTCTGACTTCATTAGTAAAGAAGGCTGTCTTTTATACGTACTAACCCTAACCTATATATGTTTTCGGGCAAATTCAAATCTAATTTGAGAGTATCTAGCATTCATAGAGCGCCCTCTGTGGCTGATCTTGCCCTTAATTGACAGTCTATGACTCTTTTTCGTAGTATTGTGGAAAAAAACTCGTTCTCCAAGTTAGGAATTGATGTCTTAATGACGGTAGGACGATCGCATATTTGACTTTTGGACCTAGGTCGGTTTTGTGTCGGTCTCTTAGTATGTGAACCACCTGCTCTAAACCGGTAAAAACCAAGAATCGTCTGGTGAACAGGAAGCTTTCATACAGTCTCATATTTTTTCAATGAAGAAGACTATTATTTCATCCTCATGCTCACTTCTATGTCTCACAGAAGGCATTTCAATAGGTACACAATTGAAACACAAATTGAGAATATGCAATATTGCAATTAAACTACATTGGTGTCCGATAAACAATACAGCCTGGAAGCTACTGTACCGCAAAACAAGTTTTAATTTGCACAGAACAAATAGTTTGTTTGCAACTGTTCCAAATTAATCTGTACAAATAAAGAAAATATTTTGTAATCTATAAAATATTGGGATTTCTCAAAATCTTAAAAATATTCTAATAGACTTATGTACATTGGAAAACGCTTAGCATTTAACTCCTTTCAGTTTTATACATTTCAATCAGTGCTAGCTTACCACATCGACACGTGCAAAAGAACATCCTTACCTGTAAAGAAATAGAAATAGCATTACTAACGATACTAGGACATAAATTATATGAATATTACATTATTAAAAAGTCGTAAAAGAATTATTACATAAACTAATCTTGGCTTTTATGCGTTTAGTTAGTACTGTCGTAATATTCTTTTTATTGCTGGCTTCATAATTTATATTGTAGCGAACGAACTGGTTCGCGGCAATCTTGGAATGATTCCAAGCATATTTAGCATTAAATAAACGAATTCTATTTCTAATCGTAAAGCTTAAATTTTGTCATGTATTAATAATTTAAATTATGCATAAAAATACACGTGATTACTATCAGGAGAAAGATCATAGTTCACGGGTTTATAACTGCTTGCTTTAGCAGCATCAACATGAATATATAGTTGAATTTAACTGGAGAATTATAAAAACAACGTTACTCTTGCGAAAAACGTATACTACATAAATATTTCAATGTGGCCGTTAATGCAGTATTCGAGTTGCATGCTGAACTTAACCTTAGCGTTTCTACATTGAATGTAACATTTGAAGTTGACTGGCGTTTCGTGTAATATGAAAATTCGTTTTATATAAAACCTGTCACATTTATCGTGGTGATCTAGAGTATTAAATAGGTTACTGCACTAAACCGAGGCATTTGTGACCTGCAGCAAAAGGTGTAAAATCGAAACCTTGAAATTAGTCGCCAATTTCAATTTGATTTGCATAAGCAGATAGGAATACTTATATTGTATAAACTGTGTGAACAAACAACGTAATACGCATAAATAATAATGATTATCGAATATTGCTGCAGTAGAGGATTATACAATAGCCAAATGCCACGTTTTTTCCTAATTCGAAATAAATGAGCTATACACGATGGAAAGAAATAATTCACAGTAACACAATCACTTCTAGCATAGCCCATTGACAACTTTTCCTTTCTATACATCACTATTTACTAGACAAATATAACTAACCGATTTCTAAAAACATAATTAATTGACATGGTATATGTTTACATGTACCTTTTACATAACCGGAACATTTATCACATGCTAAAAACCAATTAAGTTTTTGGTAATCGTAAACATTCTACTAAACTACGGTGTACACCTAAACATATCAGTGGTTTCGATTTGGTAACCTTTCGTAGTGCTAAACAGAACGACAACGCACGATGCATAAGTTTATCCGGTCAGTGGAGTAATAAATCACGAATTCCCTCCATCACGAAGCGGCAGGTTTTTGACTCTTGCACGTGAACATATTTCGCGTGCGTGTCAGTAGTTTTTGAATAGGAGAAATTGGCGGTGTCTTAATAATTAAAGGAGGCTAAATAACAAATTAAATAGAAAGAATGGAAACGGGCGTGATTGAACGATTAAATTACTTCCTCATTATTTGGTTGGGAAACTGAATCTTATACAGGATGTTCTTTGTTGATTTTATAAGCAAACGAATATGTTAAAAACTTGCGTTTCATCTTATGCCATACGATAAATCACTTTCTATTAAAAGCACACTTAACTGCTTGGTCCAATTGATCAGATATGTAGAATATGATTTAATCAGCAAACTAGTTATTTGGAATATTTTAAAGACAGTGTACTATAATGTAACAGCATCCATATCGTTAATTATTTTTCAATTATTTCTAAAATCGTTGGTAGTAATTTGTAACATGACAAATAGTGGTGTGTTGGACTTAATTCAATTAAAGGAATAAATTATGATGTAATCCAATTAATTCTATACTTTGTAGAATAAGATTTGTTGCAAATTTTGGATGCTTATTATAATTGCCATAGTAAGATTCTAGCATCATCTTTTTATGGCTATTGTCTTACTACTTTTTTTTCTAATATTTAATACTTATATATTTTTATAATACTTTTTCTTTCTTAAACGATAGCGTCACAGTTTATTAAACATATACTCGAAGTGTAATTACAAAACCAATGCACAATAAATAAACAAAATTGAAATTACAGATGAGCATTCGTTTTGGTGATAATAAAAACAATGATATAAAATCAAGCATTTGCATAGCCCTTCAGATGTAATATAGGACGCTGCAAAGCAAACTAAAGCCAAGTTTCTAAAATGCTTCACGACTCTATATGTCACCCTGTATACAGCCGCCAGTATGCACCATCCTGTTTACAACACTGTTAAAATACCACCCGCGTAGATGTACAACAACCTAATTATACCACCCTGTATACTAGATTATGTACCGCCCTGTATATGCACTTAGTGTTTACACAGTCCTTTTTATTATTTGTTTAATAACCATGTAATCGCAGTCATTAAGTGACGTCACGAATGTCCTTCGACATCACCGTTTGTTTATTATTAGTGTCACTTCGGTACCTGCCGTTATTGCGAACGGGCGTATCGTTGTCTGTGGGGTTCATTTTCTAACAATATTTGCCGCTGTTGTATTTCTATCTGTGCGGCTTTCACATTTAATTTTCTTCTATCTATATTATTCCCGTTATGCGAACAAGCAATTTTTAATTGCCGTCTGTAAGGTTGCAATTTTTGCATTATTTCTAACTTCAAAATTCCCCGCACAAATGCGTGGAGTCGTTATAGGGTTAGTTGGTATTTTGTTACCAACTACTCAATATGAATGCTGTGTTGTTATTTTTCTTCAAATATTGTCAACGATTGTTGTAAAGCATTCATGTTGGGTAAGGTTGTTTCATTTCTTGAGTTGAATGTTTGGGTGCTGAATGTATGGGATTGCAAGTTACTTTCTTCGTGTGCTTAATTCCTTGGCTGGCTATATATTCAATGTGAATACTCTGTAGTAACTCATTTCCCAAATTTTACACAAGGGAGGTATGCAATAGTGCGAATGCTGTCACTAGAGCTCATATGGTCGTTGGGTTCTTGCTTCTTGTTTGACATTCGGATTCACCCGAATGGGTGCTCTAATGGCACAGTTCCAATGACACCAAAATGCCTCTGTATGAGGCCTATCAAACTGTTGTGGGTGCTTGGCGTCCACAGGAGTATCGATGTGGTAGCCCCAATCTTGTGCATATCTCCTTTGTTCTAATTTGGGATCAATGGCTGCTGCAATGTATTCATGTTGGATAATAGTCTTGCATGCTTTATCGTGTCGTTTCTTCCACAACAACACAAATTCTCTTAAGTGTTTGTGTACTGAGTATGTGAGGGTGATATTGGAGTGCAAGTTATTTTCATGGTGTGTTAGATGAACGAATGTGAGCGTTTTGTTGGTGAGTGTGTGAGGGTGATGTTGGAGTGCAAGTTATTTTATTCGTGGGCTTGATTCCTTGGCTGGCTATAGATTCAATGTGGATGCTCTGTAGTAGCTCATTCCCCAAATTTTACACAAGGGAGGTATACAATAGTGCGAATGCTGTCACTAGAGCTCGTATGGTCGTTGGGTTCTTGCTTCTAGTTTGACATTCGGATACGTCCGAATGGGTGCTCTAATGGCAAGGTTCCAATGACACCAAAATGCCTCTGTATGAGGCCTATCAAACTGTTGTGGGTGCTTGGCGTCCACAAGAGTATCGATGTGGCGGCTTTAATCTTGCGTATATCTCCATTGTTCTAATTTGGGATCAATGATTGCTGCAATGTATTCATATTGGGTTATAGTCTTGCATTCTTTATCGTGTCGTTTCTTCTACAACGACACGGATTCTCTTGAGAATTTGTGTTCTGACTATGTGAGGGTGATGTTGGAGTGCAAGTTATTTTCATCTTTTTATTTTGCTTGATGAATGACTGTGTGCGATTATCTGGTGAGTCGGTGAGGATGAACCTGTTGGAAGGTTGTGTACTGAATGTGTGAAAGTGATGTTAAAGTGAAAGTTCTCGATGGTCTTTTGGGTGTTTTACAATCTGTTACAGGTCACGGGTGAAGGGACAATGATTTCTAACGGCGGAGTTAGTTTGTACCAACACTTAGGAAGCGTCTACCTTCTCTACTCTTCTTAGATATGAGCTCTACGATATTTCGTTAGATTAATTTACCGAAAAATATTTGCTTGGTTAAAGATTAGTATTTTTATATTTCGTTATGACTGTTGGTGGGTTTGCTAATCAAATATTACGTTTAATATTTAAATTTATATTAATGTAAAAGTTAACAATTATTGGATTACTTACTAAAATATAAATTAATTGTTATGAGATTGCTGTTAAGACGCGAATATAGTTCATATTCGTTTTGTAGGTAAGAATCCAGTAATTGCATACCTATTGCAATTTATGACGTATGTAGTTTTAGTGCAATACTAGTTTGGGGCTCGCCTATTGCGCCCTTCTACCTTTTCGGTGGTGGGGGACAATTGGTGGGTCAGCGTGAGGGAACCAGGAAATGAGGTCAACAATTTGTTGGCTTTATGTCTTGGTGAAGGTGGAGTAAGTGGAGGAGCCTCAATAATTTTGTATTAAGATGTAAGTTAGCGAAGCTTTATCACTAGTACCTAGGTACATGGAAAAATATACGTACATAAATTGTACATAATAAAATTTATATTTGACGCTCGCTTCTTGCGTCCTTCTACCTGTTCTGTGGCTGGAGCCAATTGGTGAGTCAGCGTGAGGAACCCGGGAGATTAGGTCAACAATTTGGTGGCTTTATTTCTTGGGGAAGGTGGAGTAAGTGGAGGTATTTAAATAAATTGTGAAGCTTCGTTCTTCCGAAAATATGGATTATTGAACTGTCAACATTTGTTATTTCTTTTATCGGTAAATGAACCCGTTAGATTATACGTAAAGCATTTTCATTCTATGCCCTGTTAAGAAACGTTCTTAACAGGGCTTAGAATTAACGAACCAAAATATTGTTAGACTTTCAGGGATATAAGACCGACCAATTGTTAACAACTTAAGGGAAACACTGTAACTTCCGGCAGCACATTCAGAGCATTATTAACAAGTTTGATGACATTATATCTCTATTTGTTCGGAGGCTGTGCACAACAAGCTCGCTTTGATTCAGAATTGCGCCATCCACATGGCCTGTCTTCTTAAGTGCGTTGATGTGATTGTCTATAGAAAAGGCGCAAAAAACCAATTCTCACCAGTACCTCAATTTGGTTCTATGTAGATCGGGTTGGTGAGTTGCCAACCAGAGCTAAGGCGCCAGCCAGCTTGCTTGGTTACCATCTTGATGCGAACAACCTACCACTCAAATCTGAAATAGGAAGAGCTGTGAACTAAACCCTCAGCAAATTCCTCCTGATACTATCAGCAGTTGAATGTCTGCAGCATCCTTCAATTCATCGAGATAAATGGTGCCGGCCTCTTACAAAACGATGATTACGATTATCAACCAAATTTTACACTTAATAATTCAATGATCTATCAAACGGTAGCACTCCGTATACCTTGTAATTCACTTAAATCAATCCAGCGATGACATTAAAGATTGTAATAAGCGGAAGTAACTATTCAATCTAATATGCAACCAGAAATCTTTAATAATAATAATCTTTGCATATTATGGTATGAAAGCGTTTACAACTCGTAATTTTGTAACACATCTTAATTAGTAATTTACTCGCTACAGCAGTTCATATAATATGTGATTGCACAAGTTGCAAATAATTACAGAAATAATTATTACAAATTACAATCTTCCTCATATATTTCGTTAATTTAGCTTTCAACTAACAGTGGAAGAACATAAAGCCAACGCTGAAGTAATCGGTAGACCATTAACAAACATTTTGTTTTATATTCTTTATAGATACTGATACGTTTACATAATAAAACTGTTCCTAGAACTATTTTATATGATATATAAAATCCAATTTTTACTAATAATAGGCGCAGAAACATTTTGATTGTTATATTTCAGGATACCTACACTTTTATGACTAGTAAACAAGGAGTATTTTCTGTCTAAAGCATATAAAGGAATACTGCCACATGTTCGTTACACAAGATACATATTTAAACAAAGTTTTATAGTTTTTTGATAGCCTAGAATAGTTTGCCTATAAACTTTCACAAGTATTTACACACCTAAGTAAATTTATTGCAGTATTTGTGACTTATTTACTCATTTATTAATTTATTCTACTACTCTATCGTTTTATTTTTTTTAAGTGTTATGCGAGCGAACATACACAATCATCTCGCGGTCTAAATTAGCACAATTAGTGCTTTTACACGGTATATTTTTAGAACATCACATATTTACTCCCATATTTCTTTCTTTCAGGCTACAAATTCACCGCAAAGCATCCGTATTACAACAACGACGAAAGAGACTCTTCCGAAGCCGGAACTGGAATAATAAATCACATTAGTACTTGTGTTTCCGCGATGAAAAAATATACAATGTTATCCACAGATGTTCACGGCATATCCTGGTTTCTATTTCGGGACGTTTAGGGTAAACCGCAATAGTAATATAATGCCTAGTTTACGGTATATGTGTGTGGCACATATATCATATGACAAAAAGAGATGCTGCGGTTGAGCCACATAAATATATTTTGCGAATTTATTCTGACAGAATATGAATTTAAACAGGTTTAGGTATAATGCCGGAAAATTGGATACTGTGAACTTAATACAATATATCCTCATATAAATTTTATTTGACGTAAAAATGTTTAGATAAATTGGCTTGAATAACATCTATGTGCAGTTAATTCAGATTTATTTAGACTGCGAAAATGTAATAATATAATGATATGTCGAGTTGTAGTGACCTTCTGACATCTCACACACACTTTTATACCCGAAGAAGCCAGAAACTCCTGTAATACAGGAAGTACTATTTTGAGATAAATAATTGGCTTTTATTGTTGTAAATATTACAGGTTTATATCGTTTGTCAACCCCTAACACTGCTGTAATAATTAATTGTCTCATTCGTTTGACATTTTTTATACACACACTTTTGGGTTATTATTTTTTGTCTTTACTACAACTAAGTTCTACAACACTTCCATTGTTAAAATAGTTAATATGGTTTAATGAAAACCATTTTAACCAAATCATTTTTCTTGCTTTTCCGAGGAAGTGTACGAATACGAGGTCAGCAGACGAAAATAGAGTAAAGTAAATCTGGCCTTTACACAACTAAAATATAGGCATTTGAATTGTATTGTTATGAAAGAAGCAGCAGTTATTATAGGAGGAATTCTTTCAATACAACAGAATGTCTATACCACTCTCTATAGCTCTATAGCTATACAGATGAATCCCCCTGTATATAATGAATTGTATATACCGCTCTGTATATAAGAGTCGGTACATATCACGCTTTACATAATAATTTGTATTAGAATCTGTATATGCCACCCGTATATAACTCCCTAGATGTAATACTATGTGTATGTATATCACCTAAAAGGTCAATAACCATCAATATTGAAGTCACAAATGTGCTTGAATTAAGTACAGTAAAACCTGTGTTAACGGACACCTGTATATATCGGCCACCTGTGATAACGGCCAGCTTTAACATTGCAAAAATCTACTGTACGAGTATTTCCATATATACAAACCTTGCAATAACGGCCGCCTTTACAAAGCGGCCACGGCCAGACGATCAATATTTTATGGCATAAAAGCAATATAATTTACCTCCCAATAACGGTCGTCGTCCGTATCGAAAATTTTAAAACTCACGTATTTGTTGTTCAGTCTAAAGAAGGTGACAGAATTTACTTGTAAGGGTTTATTGTTAGTTATAATGAAACACGATAGAATTATTTTACTGATGATGACTAGCTGATTGTAGAAGTTTCCGAAAACGCCTGTTCATTCGATCAGTTTAAGTTTATCGTTGTGTTCATGAAGTGTTTGAATACATATATCGCTAAAAAGGAAGCGTTCGTCACTGAAAGACAAAATTGATATTATCGAGGAGAGTGACAAGTACATATAATCTAAGTTTGCCGAAGTTAGCCGAAAAATTCGGATTTGGAAAAATTCAAACTAACCATATCGTAAAAAACAAAAGTGATATTAAGAGGATGTATGAAGAAGCTATTAATTTGAAGCAGAAACGGAAATTTTCTAAAACGGGTGGAGTTGCAGTGGATCAAGTTGTGTATAAATGGTTCTGCATGGCTAGAAATAAAAACATTCCCATATCTGGATCATTGATTAAACAAACCGTGCTAGAGACAGCAAGAAATTTAAACATTGACAATTTTGCTGCTTGGTGATTGGTAGAATGTTTCTGTCGAAGGCACAATATCACAGGCACATCAATTTGTGGCGAGTCCGCTGATGTAAATTTGGAAGATGTAGAAGCATGGAAATATAAATTACCATAAATTTGAAAGTATTATTCCCCGAAGGATATATTTCATGTTGACGAAACAAGTCTGTATGCTGTTGCACTAAAATACGATAATTGCAATGGCAAAAAATTAGCAAAACAACGGTTAACTATTTTATTCTGCGTAAATATGGAAGGCGCCAAAGAAAACCCTTTAGTTATTGGAAAAAGTACAAATCCTCGATGTTTTAAGGGAAATCACAAATCACAAATCACACACACGACAAATTACCTTTAGAGTGGGTGCATAACAAAAAGGCTTGGATGACATCAGATCTTATGACAATATGTATACACATTTAGTTCACTTCTATATGTGTCTCCGTATTCTCTATTTTAAGTTTAAATAAAATCATTTAAAATAATGTCCAAATGAATTTTATTTTTAAAAGAAAAATAATAGCTATCATGTGAAAATATTTGCTTGGAATTTTGCGTGGTAATCCCCTGTCTTTTGCGGGCACCTTTGAATAACGGCCAACAATTTTGATTTTTTTAGTGGCCGCTAGTCACAGGTTTTACTATACTTTGTAATTATGTCCAACAGTGGATTTGTTAGAATTCTGCCGTTATTGCATACGTATGCTTGAATTGCTGCCTATTAAGGGTATAATATTCGCGTTTATTCTAATTTCGTCATCATTTCTTGCACATACATGAGCTAAAGGGGTGTTTTACCGGTAATAACTAGTATGTTACATACCAGGGTCTGCTGACGTCACTATTAACCTAGAATGAAGTTGTTTCCTTGTATTAAATTTTCTGTGGTCGGTTAGTTCCAACTGTGCTGTAGTTGTAGTTATACCTACACCTAAGTTATTGTTCATTGAGGTTATAAATTCGCGCTTGTTCTAACTTCAGATTTCCCGCATATACATACGCCCCATAATTAGTAATGTACGAATTTAATGGCTGCTTTACCGGTAGTGAGCGGTATGTGATGTATAAAGGAGTGTTGAGATTATGAGTGTACTTGTTGTGGTTTCTTTGTCCCAAATTTTCCGAAGTCAATTAGCTCGATTTGTGTTGCAGCTGTTATACATATACATATATTGTATATGGTACCCACGAATGCTTTTTGCAAAATCGGTAACGTGCCCTGGTCTGTGGGTGCCAGTACAATGGTTATAAATTTTAACCGCGATTATTACCTGTATGGACTCTCGCTCAGGATTGTCGGAGGTTCTTTGTTGACTACTCAGTTTATAAATTAATTTGAAATAAATAAATAAATGGAAAGGAAAAAACTGTTGACACTAAAGTTGTTTTTTTAAGGAAAGGGTTATTTTCTTCGCGCATCTACTCTGTAACAACAGATGTCGCTAGTTCTTATATGGTTCTACAGGAACTGTGAGGATTGACTAGGTGAGGTTCAGGATTGTGTGCATATGCCGATTCAGTCGGGAAATGGTCGAGCACGAGAACGGATATCGGAGAATCTTCTTTAAGGTTTTTAGGTAGCCGACTAGGTTGTTGTACGGGATTCTGATATGATGGATAAACTGGTTCTTCGTATTTCTTTGAGGTAATCCGGCTTAATTTGGTGATACACTTTAATATTATTAGGTTTTGTTTAACTTGATTTGTAGGTTATGTCCACTTGAGTCTATGATAAAGTTATATTTTACGAATTCAAGAATTTTTACATGCTTTCACTATGACGACTTGGACAAGACGCTCTTCTTTGGTCACGGCATTTTTCTTTCTAAACATGTACAAAATGCAGGCCCTTCATTGGTAGAAATTTTGATGTCTTAGCCTCGAACAATTGACAATCGAGTATTTTATTCGAAATTTATAAAATTAATTTTTGAATCCGTTTCTGAATTGGAAAATAAGTGTCAAATTCGTTCTTCTGGTATGCCAATTAGTTGGAATGTTCAGTTTGGTATAAATTAAATACATTTATTTTAGTTTCGTCTTGTCTCCGATTCAAATGTAATTTTTGAAGATTAACCAAGGTTTTCTTGAATTTTGAATGCTGAATTATGTTCCTGGGATTATCCTGATTCCATTTATGGATAACACTACCCATATAATATATTATATCGAATTTTTTATGATAGAAAATGTGATTGAGATACGATTGTCAGATTATCGAACGCTTCTTTTCTTTTTTATATTGGAATTATATAATAAGGTATGTAATACATTTGGTAATACTTAACTAAAATTACATTTGTGTCTATTTCTATTGATTTACATTAATATAATTTCCTTTTTAGGTGAAATTTATGTAGTTTGACATTTTTCGAAGAAGGACATATGTATTGTGAATTAACTAATGTGAAAAAAATACTTGAATTATTTAAGTTAAACTGTATTTCCTTTTTTTGAATTTTGACTTTAATTTAAAACCGAGTTAAAAATATCTGAGCAACCTTAAGTTCCTCCTTTATGAACCTGTATGTCCTGGTGTTACGATATGCAAAAATGATGTCGATTAGAAATTTGAATTTTAATTTTAATTTCAATTCATGTTTCAATAAATGAATACGCCCTGTGTTTTATTACAATATACATGTTTATTTGAAGTGCTCCTAACTGCCGTATTCAATTTTTCTGGCCGAAAAATAGTTATATTTCTGCGACATAATATTGAGTTTATTCAATATGAGTACAATAGTGCAAGTGCTATCCCTAGAGCTCGTATGTTCGTCAGGTTCTCGCTTCTTATTTGACATTCAGATACATTCTGAATGGGTGCTCTAATGGCATAGTTCCAATGACACCACATACCCCTGTAGGATGTCTATCAAATAGTTGGGAGTGCTTGACGTTCATATGAGTATCAATGTTATAGGCTCACACTATCGTATATCTCGTTTAGACTGAATTGTTGTTACAAATGAATTGTTGTTAAATTCATGGCTTAGGTTGGTTATCGTGTCGTTTTTGATAGTGATTCGTTTAAAAATTTTCGGTAAGCTTTATATTTTACAGATGGAATTGGAAATTGTTGGTCAATATCTCCACAAAAATATATGCTGGCGATTATGTTTAAGTGTCAATTCAATGAGATTTGTTGTTATTCGATTAAAGTTTGGAATCATCTTCTATTTTGTTCGTCGAAAATAGTGTCTGATTAACTGTTGTTCTCGCTTCTCATTTGATATTCGAATTCGTTCTCAATGGGTGCTCCTGTAGGGGATCTATCAAATGATTGGGAGTGCTTGACGTTCATATGAGTATTGATGTAATAGGCTCACACTAGCATATACCTCTTTTAGTTTGGAATTTGGGTGTTGCTAGTATATCCGCGTGGTTGTGAAAATTGTCGATAAACTTTTTCATCCCATATTCTGTTTGCTGAGTACGTTATGCTAATAAGTTTGACATAATACAGTCATCATTTGTTCATAAGTAATTTTTGTAATTACTTTCGTAATTATTATCCATCATCTAACTGTGGCGCGATATTGTAAAATAACAAAATTTCGTTACAAAGAAAACTAGAAATAACCACATATATACATTTAAACCAGGTTCCCATCGATAAACCATACATAATGTGTCGAAAAATTCATTAAACGTGTAGGATTCGCAAACATCGTCGTAATGTTTAACTTTCACATCACGGACAGAATGGTATGTCAGATAATCAAGAAAAAAATAAACGCAAGCCGCCTTCCTAGAAGTGTATATGTAAATGATGAAGACGTTTTCTTTTCTTCCTTCGTCTATTTATCTTTTGTATCACCCAGCGCACACGTCGAAACAAACGCCAAACGAAACAATAGAGTCAAGAAATGATTACAACATCGTTACCCTATAAGTTGGCACTAATTCTTTTGTTACGAACACTGTAGATGTTATTAGAACGATTTTCTCGTGATGATACTTAGTAGTTCTACATGATGATTATGATACCGCTTGTTTTGAAAGTTCTATAGACGTGGAACAATTTGTGCTTTTCTTATTGTTGATCTTCTTGTAAGTGATTATTTGCATTTTATTATACAGCTTTAACACGCTATTCTTAACTCCACTGTAATTTGCAGACGATGATGATAATAGGTGCTACCGACATTTAGCTATAGTTGTACGTATAGTTCCTAGAAACAATTTATCCCAATTTGCATATTAAACTTGCTTATTGAATATATTGTACATAATTTTTTGTGTTTATAAGATGACTTACCATTTTCCGTTTATGTAACACCAATATTAATATGTAAGTATATATTTGTTTACTTCATTTTTTTCAAAACAAATTAGGTGTCAACGACATGTTAAAAGAAATTGTTTATCTTCTGTGTGGCTTAAACGTGTCGAAAACAATTTAGGGATACAAATAATTTACTATAAAGGCAACCGTCCAAAAAGAGAGCACAAACGAACAATCAATACTTTCAGAGACTGGAATACATACCATAAGAGAACAAGTGCATCAAAATCTAGGGGTTTCTGTAAAGAGAATTGCCTGCAAACACCGGCATTAAAGGCATCTTTCCGTGACAAATAGCAAAGAGGAAATCAGGACTGAAACAGGACTTTCCTTTCTTTATCTGGATTATCCTTCTCATCAGACCTCAATCCAGTAGACTAGAACATATATAGTCCATTCTGGAGGAGAGAGCATGCAAAGAAGAGAAAATAACTGCAAAGTTCCTGAAACAATAACTACGTCAAGAGTAGGAGCAAATGTCCTCATGCCAAGTACGACGAATTGTAAACTACTTTAAGAATTCCAAGTCAAAAATAGTTGCTTTGAAACCACTTAATCATGCACTTATAAACAAATACCGATGTTATTACTTTGCTAAATTGCACTTGTTCCGTTGTTTCCAATCCTGGATAAGTCCAAAACTTTTAATTGATAATATTATTGACTATTATATTGTAATTGTGCTTGTTCTTACTGGAGATAATTGCAAACTTATAAAAGAGATGATTATGGATCTAAAGGTTTTATTGTAAATTAGTAAACCATATTCAATACGTAGTACTTCGAAATCGAAGTTTATGCTTGTGTGGTTACTGAATTATTGTATTATTGTTCTATATAACATTTTTCAATATTTAATAACTTGCAACATGGATTATTTATATCTTCATATGTTTTCACTTCTTGGGTAACGGTACTTCAACAATATAAACCACTCAAATAGTCACTGGATCTCTTGGTACCGAAGTAGAACACTAATTCACTATCACCCACAAGACACCAAACACTTTGATACTTGCCAACGCGTTTCGACAGCAATGCTATCAAGGAGATAATAAAACTAAACAGTATTACAAAAACAACTTCAGCAGAAACCTAAAAGTTACAAGGAAACAACGGCAATCCGACTCGTATCAATAATTTTGCATTAACAAAAACAATGGCGAATGTGGAATAAGCCCGTTATCAATGTTCATTAAACACAACTTGTTTTTGTAAATCATCGAACTTTCAAAAACATTTAGAAATTTACAATTATTACTAATCGGTCGAATTAATTTTACATTAGATTGGTCTATATTATGATCGTTCTCGAAAATATATTGGGCAACGCTAGACTTCTCAATTCTGTTATGCTTAAGCTTAGAGCCAAATGCCCTTTGAACCTAGTTGAGATGGAACGTCTTGTTTGCCCAATATATTTTTGATTGACTAATTTCATAAATCCCCGACTTTTCCAAAGACTGTACCTTATCTCCACCAGCTCCTTGAAGATTTTATTCGAACCTTTAGTGATAAAGGAACCAAAATGGAGAGTAACAAAAGGTGTGGTAGTGAGATTTTCTCGAAAAGTCATGGATTTTTTCAAAAAATTCTTATAATTAAACTGTCTAATCAAGTTGGAGATAATCTGAGGTTGAAAACCTCTAAATGTTTTGAAAGTTTGAAGATTTACAAAAACAAGTCGTGTTTAATGAACAGTGACAACGAGCCTATTCCACATTGGTCATTGTTTTTGTCAATGCTAAATTAATGATACGAATCGGATTGCGGTGTTTACTTACAACTTTTAGGTTTGGTGTTAAGTTGTTTTTGTAATATTGTTTAGTTTTATTATCTCCTTGATAGTGCCAGCATTGCTGTCGAAACGCGGTGGCAATTATCAAAGTATTTGGTGTCCTGTGGGTAATAGTAAATCAGTATAAACTACTGTCGTGCATAAATAAAATGAATTAGGTATCCGCTTGTTACGCGTTTTTTAATAAAATTCATGTTCACTTGTTTGGATTGAATTTTATGTAGATTTTCTCCAATCCAAAGAAAATATTTTACAGTTGAGTGCATTCTATCTCCTAATCAGCAAACTACTCAACTGTGTATATTTTGTTTTAAATTAGCATTATATGGTTTATTTTCTGAACATTTCTCACTTCGACGTTTACGTTATATGCATAATTTATTTAATTACTAACAGTTTTATCAGGATTCTAATGTTATATCCTTGAACATAAACACGCTTATATATTTAGCTATTACTAACCGCAGTAATTAAATAGAATGAATATATTTCTGTTTTTTTTCTTCGAATTGTGTGAAAAGCATCTTGCTTGTAGCTGGAGTAGTGGCTCCCAGTTCATTAATGACTAATCCAACAGAAATTTGTTTAGAGTATCCGAAAAAATGTACTACTAACTGTTATTATAAATCAAATTAATGCACTCTATAAGATATTGGAAGACAAAAATCAACTAAATTAAAAAAATAAGAATCAATTAAGATACAATAGATACCTGGGCATTGTAAAATAATCCACACACATTATTTACTAAAACTCTGTTAAAGATTAATATAAACGCATATTGACGTTAACTAGAGTAAATACCCGCTTTGTTCAAAAGTATCACATCTAAAATTGGTACGAATGTTCTTTTGACACACATTTAAAAGCACATCATTACACGGTAAATAACTACGAAGCTAAACGGAGATGAATCGAACGTGACACTGCTGGGTTTTACGCGGAGCACTATACACGATAGTAGATGAACGGTTTTCTCTCCTTATGACAGCTGAGATGATTCACATTCATTGCACCCTCAGGCGACGGAACGTTTCGGTCTGCATTCCCGAAATTTTAATGGAATACCCATCACAACGTCCACGTTTTGTATTAGTTTCCTGACTGCAGAACTATTTATTACATACAATATGGATGTATGTAGTAGATTTAGAAAGGGAATCACTAGAAAATCCCGGCACGTCACACAATAAACAGCATAGTATCCTAAAGCGATTGAGAACTTGTAAGCAGAACTAAAATAACTAATACTGAAGAAAATATATAGTATGATTTTGTTGCACAGGCAGTTGCAAAAGGGTAAAGGTCTAGATAATATGGGTGGCAATCTGTTCGTTAGAAGCAGCTTTAAATTAACTTTATAACAACTGATACAGAGGGGAAAGCTAAGATATTTGAATGAAGCAAAATATAAAATACTGTATTCCCTAAATAAATATCAAGCTGGAATGTTCTGAACGTTTAGTACCACTACAAAAATAGTGGAAACTACTAATAGATGGCACACTTTTATT
This sequence comes from Popillia japonica, assembly GCA_004785975.1. Classification (NCBI taxonomy): domain Eukaryota; kingdom Metazoa; phylum Arthropoda; class Insecta; order Coleoptera; family Scarabaeidae; genus Popillia; species Popillia japonica. The sequence goes on from SMLS01056140.1 coordinate 17,760, forward strand.
GAAACTAGGTGCTAGAGGATTCTGTTCTTCTTTGCTGAAATTGTTAGCATCCTACCTTAGTAAGAGGAATGGGTATATAGTCTATAATGGTTTCCGGTCTGATAACTTTAAAATTACGTCAGGTGTTCCACAAGGTTCCAAACTTGGCCTCTGCTTTTCAGTATATTTCTTAATGATCTACTTCTTAGACTAAGACGTGATTCTTTGGCGTATGCAGATGACTTTAACATCTACAGCACTATCAACAGCCATGTTGACTGCAAATAAATCTTTCACTAATTAGCGCATTGTGCACCATTGCATTGAGCATTAAAATATGCTCAGATGTATCCTTCACAAACTGCTCTCTTCTGAAAGGAAGAATAAAGTTCGGGACTTGGGTGTACTTCTTGACCCTGCTCTAAGTTGCTCTGAACATTCTCTTCTATATGCAGCTTAGCTTCTAAGTCTCTAAGCCTTTTGATACGCTTTTCTTATAATGTTGGCAGTATTTTAGCTGTGAACACTTTATATTTTTCTATCGTACAAAGCAAATTAGAATATGTCAATTTGATTTGGTATCCATACTATGTATGATGTACTGTTTCCGACCTTTAGCCACTAGAAGGCATGATACTTTATACGGCGCATTCCATTGGGTGTTGTGAACGAAAAGTATTGTGACGAGATTTTAATAACAATAAACTGTCTTTGCCAACAGGATCATCATCAGTAAACCTCAAAGAGGTATTCTGTTATTAATGACGACCCAAATACTAAAGAAAAGGTACAATGTTACAGAAGCAGATAAAAAAATGTTTATTTATATGCAAGGAAGCTGCTCATCAATTAAATTTTTCAAAAAACTCGTCTAAATACACTAAAAGGCAACTGTGTGAAGCCAAAGGTGAGTGAGTTCAACGTAGCGCCGACGTTATATAATTGTGAGTCGTCAGCGTAAAGTTGAAGTTTACATGTGAAATTCTGAAAAAAAAAACATGATATGTGCAGTATGAATCGAAAACAGCAGTGGACCCAATATGGATCCTTGTGGAACTCCAGCTGGTATCATTGCCCAATCAGACACATCACTACCAGCTAACACAGCCTATTTTCTACCAAGCAAGTAAGCTTAGAAGGAAGAAAGAGCAACCTCCCCTACCCCAATGTAGTGAAGAATAGCTATCAAGAGATCATGATCGATTCTGTCAAAAACCTTGGAGAAATCCAAACGTACCAATATTGTTAACATACCATAGTCATTGTGACGAGATTTTAAATGCCAAGCTTCGCTGATGAAGTTTTTAGGTTAAAACCGAAATCACGTGATCCAAATCCAATGCTTGATCTTGTTCCATTATACTGATACATCCATTGAGTTCGTGCAAAATCGGTTCCTAAAATGCTTCACGTATGGGATATCTAGTCACTACCCTCAATGAGGTTCCAATTATAATTATATTGATACGGGAACAACATAGTTTCTTATCGTTAGAATATCGTCACAAGAAATATAGTGCAAAATTTTCAGCCAATTTATTATCAAATACGATAGACTCACCATCTTTGCTTGCTTATGTAAATTTTAATATCGCCTATATCATTACGCACTTAAAAAATATTTCTTGCAGTAAACTAGATTGCTGCAGTCGCACTATACATAATGATGAATATAATACCATTCATTATAGTACAATACGTGAGCAGCATAAAGTCAGGGGAATAATATGCGTGTAAACAGTTAGCGACCTACATATTCGCCGTCAACCAGAAGGACGTATATAATAGATAGACCACATACAATGAGAAATTGACGGAATTCTTGACATTCCCTTGCTTCTGATCGGATTTCGATTAAGCTCTTATTTAGAACGGATTCTACCGACGGCGACGTAAGGGAATATGCAAGTTAGAACCGCTAATTTAGGTTGTCACAATGATTCGTCGATGTGGGATTTTGTTTATGGTTGATAAAGTATATAAGTTTAGATAAACATTTAGAGAAATCTGTTGTAGTAGGTCCAATAGTATAAACTTTCCAAAATTTTAGCAAATGTTCGGAAATGAAAAACAAACTTTTTCTCCAGAAAATATCAGCACCTTGTCATTATTATTGCATAGTATGTTTAAAATTAGGAGCATTATGTACTTAGTCTCTTCCAACTATTAACTAAAAGAATATATTCTGTGTCTTAACGAGATATCTTGCTACTAAATGAACCTATAATATTAAAGCCAATTTATTTGGTGACCTCTAATACATGCACAACAACGGATGCACTAAATATGTACTATTACTGATTATCAGTTTTCAAATAAGGGTGTGCTGTCTGCTTATTGAAACAGTTTATCCAGAAAAATCCAGAATCCAGAAAAAAGTTTAAAGGAAAATGTTGTACTTTTGGGGGTTCAATTTAATAATTGGAAAAACAGCAACTCCCGTGTTGTTTTTCAGTAATTTTCAATGGAAAACCCAATATATTTTGTATGCTTTCAATGCAGATTTACAGTATTTTTCAAATTAAAACCTAAACCTAACCAATTTGCTCAAATTTAATTTTTTTCTTTTCAATATTAAAGCGGTCATTTATTATTTTCTGCATGCTGTGGGGGTTAATTCCAACTACCAAGCTTCTTATGTTGTATTGCTTCTCTAGGTACCACGAGAACTCTTCCTTTGATATTTGTTGGTAGAAATGTGTTCAATTGTCTTGTCATATTTTTTATCATACAATGGGACATTTTAATTACCATTTTCACAGAAAGCTAGAAAAAACAACCCAATAACAATACTATTAAGAAATGAATTTGGATTCAGTGCTTTAAAAATAAAGCTCGTGCTTTTCTAACAAAGCAAACTAGTTTTATTTAAATTAGTTCAAAATTCAAGTATGAAATCTACATTGAGATTATGATAACTATGGGAAACCATGTCTCGTCATTGAAGTACATAAAAGAAACCTAAAGACCAGAGTTTCCGCCGTCAGCACTACTTTCCAGTATAAATTAAGTACTCAAACTCAAATGCACGATTCATGCACAATTTCGCGGTAGGTGGAAGTAGGTATTTGCGGTCTAATGTTTTGAAACGTCTTCATGCCACTTATAGATTAGACTTCCCACTTGTTGCTTAATGCAAGCCAAGAAAGGTGCAAGATCAGAAATTAGATCAGTTAACCCTACAAGCCAATTAAATTATCACAAGAAATAGGAGATCTGAATCATTTACAACTGTCAAATAGCTAAGACAAGGAAGAGGACTGAGTCTCACATTATTCACCATATTCATGGACGACATAATAAATATGTACAAAAAAGATCAAGAAATTGATCATTGGCTTCAACGAATCCAGATTTCTGAGGGTGCTTTTGCCAGTGACGTGGATATAACGCCAGGAAATGATGAAGACCTACAGGAAAACTTAGAAATATGGAATAACGTACTGCAAAAGTATGGAATGAAGCTCAACAAAGACAAAACAAAAGTAATGGCAGTACGAACATCGCACGAGACTAATAAATATCTAGAAAACATAAGAATACTACATTCCATTATTTGGAAGAAATCCTAGACAATAGCGAGCAAAAACTGGAGATAAATAGAAAAACAGAGAAGGCATTGTATATGTATATATTATGCCGTGAGCCAAAGCTTTATCAACAAGAAAACAGTGACAACTAACTTGGTGGGGACATCTAAATAATAATACAAGTATGGAAGGCTACAATGTATAAAAAGCGGAGAAGAGATTTACCACGGAAGACTTCGGATAACGGTAACACCATATAAAAATTAGTACTACTTATGTGTATCTCATCCTAGAGTACACTACTATTGAAAATGGCTCATGTAACCTCATTTCAGCTCTTTCATTATAAACGCTTTTACAACTAAGTCGTTCTTTGTTACAAACCATTAAGAAGGAAATTTTTTAAGCAGCGCACTGACAATAAGTTACACACACTTCTTTCAGATGTCAAACTTCGTTTGTATTGACGTTACGGGTTTCATATTATGTCATAGTCCAAAATTAAATTTGCAAAACTTACAGTTACAGTTAAATAAAGTTTGTAATGCACAAAAATCAAATAATAATAATAATTTATTGTCAAGAAACAATATACAATCATAAATAAAAGAATCATAACAATAAACTGACTTTGTCAACAGGATCATCATCAGTAAACCTCAAAGAGGTTTTATGTTATTAATGACGACCCAAATACTAAAGAAAAGGTACAATGTTACAGAAGCAGATAAAAAAATGTTAATTTATATGCAAGGAAGCTGCTCATCAATTAAATTATTCAAAGAAACTCGTCTAAATACACTAAAAGGCAACTGTGTGAGTGAGTTCAACGTAGGGCCAACGTTATATAATTGTGAGTCGTCAGTGTAAAGTTGAAGTTTACATGTGAAATTCTGGAAAACGAATATGATATGTGCAGTATGAATCGAAAACAGCAGTGGACCCAATATGGCTCCTTGTGGAACTCCAACTGGTATCATTGCCCAATCAGAGACATCACCACCAGATAACACAGCCTATTTTCTACCAAGCAAGTAGGCTTGGAAGGAAGAAAGAGCAACCTCCCCTACCCCAATGTAGGGAAGAATAGCTATCAAGAGATCGATCAAGATCGATTCTGTCAAAAACCTTGGAGAAATCCAAACGTACCAATATTGTTAACCTACCATAGTCATTAGCAGATATAATTTCATCGACAATGCAGGTAAGAACAGAGCAACTGAATCCTGGTCGGAATCCAGACTGGAATGTAGTGAAAACATTTCCCCTTTTTATTCAATTGGCTAATGGAACTAAACGAGTAAACTACCAATGGAAATATACATTAATAATGTTAATGTACTCTGAATAAAATATGGAAGAATATTAAAGTTGATCTCTACACTTTTCCTGAATTTGGAAAGGTAAGACAGCAGCGAAGGAAACGAAAAAACGTCATGTTCTGTCAATTGTCGTTGGACACCGTTGAGCACACTTGGCTGCAATGATACTCGTAAATATTGTGAATAAATAAATAATATCTGTTATAAGTGTTCGATTTGCGGTGTTTTATGCTAAAATACTTTTATTAAACGTTTGCGAATGTGCACATTGTAGATATTTTACAATCCAGTTACTTCAGTTACAATTTTTCGGAACAGTTACTTCCTAATTCCTTTGCACACATAGAATTGTTGATTTTTTAATCGGTTCAAATTTATTGCCTTTCTACTTATATCAAATTAAATATATACCAATTCATTGATTAAATTAGAGCCTCCAGCAACTACATATATATATGCGTTGATATTTAATTGATTTAATCATACCAGAGAAAACCAAAATACATTTAAAATTATGCCCCTTCGATTGAGATATACCTAAATAAAACTTCTAAATTAACAACCTATATATTCTTCACAGAAAAAAAAACTCAATTTTTTCTTAGACCTTGACAAATTTTAAAAACACTACCAATATTTTATATTGGGCATGACATAGACACAAACCGGATCTATATACGCTCATAGCATTAATAAACATAATGAACGGGGCGATGTCTGTTAACTTAATTACGTTTCGCCTACACAACTTCAGTCCGCCGTAGGTAGATAGGTAGATAGGAACGATCTAACAATATTCATTAAAGTCGAAACGTATTATTTAAGCAAATAACCCTAATATAATTGCAAAACATCGTAATAACACGAAAATATTGGAACGACTACTACGCTGTATGTATCTATCTGCTTGTATTACCTGCTTGTGCCGTTATAGGAACCTGACCTACTTGAAAAGGATTAGAGAAGCGTATAAGGAAGACGGGTTAATTCTCATGAGGTCCCGGAATTCCATCACCGTACGGCTTAAGTCTTCCCCTGCAGTTGATCCTGTAGACGAGAGCCAAGTGATACATCCAACTCCCTTGACACTTATGCTGTAGCGGAAGTTAGATATCAAACGTTAGCTTTTCTTGGTAGTCCCAGTCTATTAAAATTCGTTCGAGTACGTACTTCAGTAAGAACAAACGTTTTCACGATGAAAATATTCTAAAGGAAGATGTATTATGGCGACTACTTTTTTCATCTTCGCCAGATTTAACCTTTACAACTTTTTCAATAAAGTATTTTTAAAACGGTTCACAAACTCGCTAATTTATTCAAATCAATAATTTAGCGTTTAAAAAGAACACGAAAACCATTTTAAACGTTGCTGCTCGAGAAGAGAGATTTTAATTCGTTGCCTGGAACCCGAGTTGCTTCTATAAAATTCATGCCGCCTACGACAGAAATACCCCTTTACAGTATAGCGTTCGCCTGGTGTAGTGCTATACAAAATTCATCGCAGAGGATAAAAGGAATCGAGCAAGATATGGAATACTACGCTGTAATGGCAAATTAGTATGCTTAAGACGATGTATTGAAGTGAGTGATTAAAAATTTAAGTCGTACTAGACCGTGACCCCCTTTCAGCTTGCAAGTCGATCGATTTTTAACTGTTACCTGAAAATCTTAGTGCAGTGTAAATTTAATGTGTGCCTTGGGCGCCTACTTAACATCGTCAAATGTCAAGTCTAAAAATTTGAAACGTTTCCTCAAATGTTTTATATCGCTGAGATGATAAATAAATACATAAAAAGTATAGCCAAAAATACATATATAGCATGGATTCCATCACAGTCCAATGCAATAAACCATACTTAAGATAATTTCTAAAGTTATTCTTATTTTAGTCATTTAATACATTTAGAATAAGAAGTATAGAGTAATTTGAAAAGCCTTATCGTAAATTTGTCTGTTTTAGTTTTGGAGTTTGCTGTTGTGTGGTACATTCTCTGGTACTATTATCTTCATATATGTTGCTATTGAGACGGCCATCTTTAACTACTTTGATGAATGTACAGTGGTGTACACAAATAAGTAACCAGCAGGTGGTTTTAAAAGAAAGATTTTATTTTAAAGCTAATTTCAATGAGCATTCTCTTTGTGTCTCTGTTTTAGAAGAGAAACCGATTCTACCAATAAATATTTCTTCTCTTATTTATTCAATAATAACAATTCATCAATAATTTTTTATGTTCAGTTCAGGGACGGACTTTTCAACTAGTCTCCCAGAAGTATTCTGGCCTCGCAACAATATACGTTGCAAGCATCTGAGGATAGCACTCCATCTCGCTCCCGAAACAAAAAAAAATTAGCTTTTGGTCAAACTCACGGCTTTTTTGTTTTAATTTGATGTTTCTCAAGTTGTTACAGGTTGTTGTAGTTATTCTAAATATTATTCTAGCTTCTCGGCTTTCTGTCATCTTTAGTTCATTAGAATACATAGAAAAACGTATTTTTTTAGTCCTCTCTTTTTATAAATTATAATTTGGAAAGTTTTTTCAGGTTGTACTAGGTGTGTTCTGTCGTACAAAAATTGCACCCTTATAGCATGCGTACTTCATGAAAAAATAGAGAAAAACAACTAACACTTGTGTGACGTTAGCCCATCTTTTTCGAAAATGTTCTCAATCTCAATTTTTTTACAAACTAAAAATAATTAAAAGCTAAATATTTGGAACAATGTTCAGAACGATTAGAACGATCTAAAACAAACTTCTAAAAAAAAAACTGACCAAAATAAGTTTCTTTGCATTTCATTTTTTGCCAATTTTTTAATATTATTTTGCGAAATTCTGGAATAACGCAGAGAAACCCTAGAACAACTATAAAAATTTAAATTTTCGGAAGAAGGGGGGGAGCTAAGTTTAAGCAGACTGGCAATTGTCTAGTAGCATAAAATTCTTGAGTATATTTTAAATACATTCGTATAGTTCATTTGCCCCAACAACTTGTTCTGAAAAATGTCTATTCATCCGACAGACGAACAGCACTAACAGCTACATATATGGAAAGGCCCCGAATGAAATCATTTTTCTAAAGTTGAAGTTTAATAATATTTATGTAGCAGTATTGAAACAATGACTGGTGCCAAAAGTTAATTTATGAGCCTCAACGGTAATTTCACCCAAAACGCCTGATCGATGAACTAAGAGTTGGCAATTTTTTTACCAATTACGACAAAGATGGGGTAGAGGAGACGCTATTAATGCTGGTAGAATCAAAAATGTCGTAGACGACTCCGGACGTGTAGTTTCATCCTTAGATAATTTATTTCTTCGTTGTTATTAACGTTTGTCTGTGCAGCACCATTTATTCGCAAAGCCGACAAAACCATCGGGGCCCTTGCAAGACTAACGGCAAACATCGCCGCTCCTGAACAATCCAAGAGGAAGCTACTTGGGAGTGTGATCAACTCCATGTCTCTGTACGCAGCTCCAGTTTGGTGTAAGCCATCCGGAACCAAAGGCTGACTGTGAAACTGACAAGAATCCAACATCTGCTAAATATAGGAATGCCTACGCCTATAGAACAGTTTCTGCGGAGGAGATAGGAGTAATTGCAGGGACGTTACCAATAGACCTACTCATACATGAACGAGAACAGAAATTTTAAGGAACTTCTAAAGCCAATGCCAGGGAAAGACTATACGAAAGATGAGCAGAAATGGTTGAAAGAAAAATATTCAGCATGGAGAAGAAGGTTGATCTGCGACATAAGACTATAGCTGAAACCGTCTCATGGAGAGGTCGCCTACTTCCTAACCCAAGCACTGTCTGATCATGGATGATTTAAAGAATATCTGTGTGACAGGAGGAGAGGAAATATTAACAAATGTGCATAGTGTAGAGCACTAAATGACAAGAAACATGGACTGTTTATATGCCCAAGGAGGCTAACTACTAGGAAGATTTACGCTGAAAAGACTGACTATTATCGGAGGGAAAATGGCACCACGAATATGAAGCCATTAGGTTCAGAAATAGAAACGAAGGAAGATGAACATCGCTAGCAGCACCACACTGAAGAAATGTGAAAGTGGATGCCAGTATGGAAGGACGACATGCCAAAAAAGGAGAGAATTTTTAGTCAGTAGGAATCCGACACAAGCCACGATTACATCATTGTGGTCATTGCGAGTCTTGTATAAGATTTTCCTTCTCCTCTATAAACAAAATGTATTGACAAAGTGTCGAATCACTGAAGTGATTAATATTTTCAGTATTGACTGCTTTCTAGTTGATAAGATGTTAAATATTTTTTATTACATTGATGATTGAGTGTGTACTCAAATTTCAAAATAAATTACCAATAAAAGCAATACTCTTTATTATAAGTGTGTATATACCTACGTTTAACTGAAACTACATGTTTCAGAAACTTACATATTTCAAGTAACGCACTAGCCACAAAACTAAAATTGATATCGAATCTCAGCAGCTACAGTAGCAGATCAGATATCAAAAAAGACCAAGAAAACTGTGTAGATATAATAACTAAAGCGCAACTGTCGGCGGTAATGTCGGGCTCATTGCCGGTCAATTCTTCGCTAAGAGGTTCTTTCACCAAAAAAGAGGAACAAACTCGTACACATACCGGCAGGTATGCAGTAGCGTGGGTCGGTGCACGAATAAAGCGAAAGCCCTCCGGCCCATACTACCAATAATCACAGGTTGATGCAATGCGATACCACAAATACGAGCGCTGTCGTGATTTTCTCTTCCAAGTGAATCCTATAAATACGGTGACGTATATATGAGAATATCAATGCATGCCTTTTTAGAGATATGTAATACAAAACATTGAAGCTACAGACGTTTTTAAAAAGTGATATTGTTAAAGTAGCTGCCGTAAATGGAGCTGCAGAAAGTTATAATTTATATCAAACATTGTAATCCTTGCCGGTTAATTTTAGAAGAGCCCGAGCAAAATCCTTAGTTTTTACCGTTTCTACAGAAAACGTATAAAGCACGAGATAATTACGTCAAATTCGTACCTCATATAACGGTATTAAGAACATAATCCGCTAAAAATAGCTTGATGAAATAATATAGGATCCTTCTGGTTGTTATATGGCAGGGTATACGTAAGCCCAAGTATAAGCGGCTGGAGAAGGCTTGGCTTTTCGATAGTCCTTGGTTTAATAATACAAACGGTAAATCATCAGCGTCCGCAGAGACTATATTCGCTGAAAACGAAAATTTCCCATAGGGATTTCTGAAAGATTAATGAAATTAACAGCGTACAGTTGAAACGGAAGCGTTACGAGAATGAGAAATGGGAAAAAATTCACATTCAATATAGATGAGTTTCAGGAGAAAGTTGTTGCGTTTTCATGTAACGTAAATAATTAACTTATTTTTGAATAACGTCTATCTTCGATTTAACGCTGTGTTAGTCTGTGTAAATTTGGCATAAAAAAACGCAAAAAAATTACGCAAGTACGCTTTTACTAAAACAACTTCATTAAGCAGAAATAACCACGCCAAGCGGTTCCAACGCTAACTACACAAGCTCTATTAGTTCACCATTTATAATCAACGTTTCATTTAACAAGCTGGAAACTCGTTGAAAATTGCAGTACCAAACTGGTATTATATTGTGTTTCCTGTCGAGTGGGCAACGGGCCAAAAGCCGTCTGAAACTTGTAGGTCCCACTGCGGACAATCATAAATTGCACAGGTTTGGTCTACGGAGAGAAAACCGCTCTTCCTATTCTCGTTTATTTAGTGCATCCTATAAATTCGTATCGAATTTATTCGAACGACAGAACAGCGAGGAAATACTTTTTACTAAATTTACGAGATAGCTTTCAGAAGGAGAAAAAGTGAATGCACACTGCGATAAACAGAGACTCATTGGTCATTCTAACGTTCCGAATAGCATTATAAGTAGAGACAGAGCTTCCCACTACTTAGCTTAGAAGAGCCTGATAAGCAGTAATAAATCTGAGTAATTGATGTGTTACAAAAACAGGCCAATTTTTCTCGTGAGAAAATTTATTAGGGTATCTTTTCCGATATGATTGATATTCCACAAGTCTGCGATCTTATAAATTATAGCAACACAAATTACAGTCATTGCAACAATAAAATACTAGGTTTTATGCAATAACCAATAATGAGTAAAATTTCGCGGTATTATAACTAATTCAGTATTGTTAAAAGTGCTGCAATTTATTATATTGTGTTAAAATGGTCATTTACTTCTCTTTCAATTTGATTTAGTAAAAGCACTGTATCTACCTCATTTAAATGCAATTAGTTGTGGGATGTGATTGTCATATTATCAATTGCCGTATTCTACGTTAAGCACCTAATAGATCTAGCTGATGGATTCTTTCAAAATTTTCGAGAATTTTTTAAACAGTTAGGCTTAGGTATTAACGAGAGTTATTTACTGTGTTTAAGAAGTCTTCCAAATGTTATTGCATAGATAAGTTTTAACTTGACGTTTTATTGGTCATACTATTAATTTCCTCAAAAGAATTCTAACCATTGCGTGTTATCTTCTGTTCCTTTTTGTATACCTTACTTCACTGATTCGTCACCATTACAATCAATCATGCATTCATTTTGCTATTGTGGTTTCTCCAATGATCCTCAGCTAGGTGTTCGGAGATCTTGCACGATTTAAATTCATTTTCTTAGATTTTACATAATTTCCAGAGAGGCATTTAATCTTTGACAGTGATAGTAGTATAGTTGTAGATAGCCCTTGTAACGTTGGCCTACATCTGGAAGTACGGATTGGACAACCACAATTTGCATATGGTATGTATTTTAGGAGATTAGTCTATGACTATATAGACTAGCGAGCATATATTTTCACCAAATATAGAAGAGATTTTCAAATAATATATCAAAATGCTGATAGAAATTTAAATGGCATTGGAAGAAAATTTACATTGCACAAAAAAGAGCATTTAGTGTAAAAACTAACAAACCAATATAAATATTTCTGGCTACAGCTATGCAGTACTATCAAAAATTAGTATGAAAATCTTGGGTGTTAATAATAATAATAATAATAATAATAATATCGGCTGCGTAGCAGGTTATTACTGGCATTTGCCCAATATACCTTCTTGCATACGAAAGGAAATACAGGTATGAAAAAGGTGCATCGCAATGTATGACTGTTAGGAGAATTATATTAGACAAATGGCAAAAGAGATGGGACATCATGATCAACAAGGAGAAGGAGGAGAGAGAAAGGCAGACAAGACAGTGGCAATTAACCCCCCCAAACTCCTAATCCCCATGATATGTGGGGGATGGGAGATGTAGAGGGTAGCAGATAGATAGCAGACAGGTCCAATTACAGGACA
>ML216844.1:0-17296 GCA_004785975.1 Popillia japonica
GCCCCTAATGACCCCCACGAAAAGCATGTCAAGCAACTGCACTCTAAAAAGGCAACCGCTTGGTGTACAATGTCGGCAAACGGAATCCATAATTGCTCCGTACGTTTTTGAAGATGTTCGCGGTCGTGCTGTGACAGTGACTAGTGCGCGTTACTGTGACGTGGTGCGTAAATTTTCAGTTCTTCAACATTTTCCAGGCGATGACGATATGACTTGGTTCCAGCAAGATGGCGTATAACCTACATGTAACAGTGGTAAACATCATCGAAAGGAAAGAATCCGAACAAAGACAGAGGCGCCAACAGCTAAGACGGTTCACTGCGTTGAAGTTATGGATTTCCGAAGCAATAAGTGAGATGAGAAGGGGAGGGAAGGGGGTTACTCAGTAGGAAGCCAAGAACTACTGCGGAAGTCTTATGCAAGATTTAGATGGAGATTTCCAATTGCTTCGACGGGATTGCCTCAGAGACTGTCACTCTGAATCCTGGGTATTAACTATTCTAGATTACTAACGGAAAATTTTTGGACAACTACAAAAAAAAACAAATAAACCGAGCTAAAGAGGCACGGACGGAAAATATATTAACACATTTATTAATTTGTTACGACACATAAATCCGTTATTAGACTCCACACCGAACTGCTAATTTGATTAAACTACGACAACACTCACTTTTAAGTCAATCCCTCATATCCGCCACTGAACACTTCTGCGTAACATTCCATTAGGGCACATTCCAATACGAAACGTTTGGTGACACAGGTTTAATACCCACTTTTAATCACAGTAATGGACATGTGAGTGTACGGCGCTGGCTAATAATAATATTCCTCAGAAACCCCAGCAGCGTCCGGTTAGCGGAAAGAGAGAACTCCGAACAAGCTTCTTTTGGTCAGGATCCGCATTACATTAGATAATGAAAGGCAGTATATATGTATATAGCGGCGAGGGCTTAAAAAGGACGGGGCGGTAAAGCTTAGCGGAAACGTAGACCGAACGACGGAAAGGTGAAATACTGAACGGTGTAGGTGTGGGAGAACCGTGGGGACGGAATCGAAATAGAAAAGAAATAAATGAAGTTTACAGTAACCGGGCGCGATAAGAGAAGAAGAAGCCGTAAAAATGTTTTAAGAATCTGGTCGGAACGGTCCGCGCGATGAAATATACATGAGATTGTCTCTGCGCCCCGTTTTTGCGGCTACATGACATAAAATTTAAGAATCGTTCAGCTAGACTGAGATGATGTTCGTATGGAAAGTTAAAGATAGAAGGAGAAGGAAAACGATGGAGGTATTGGAGTAGGTACACTCGTGGATATCATAAAGAAAACTATGAAGCATCGATTTAATTTATTATTAAAATAATGTAAACCTGTGCGGACCAATTCCATTTTTGCCAAGACAATTAGGGAAATTAAATTCACCTTAAGACAATTCAGCTAATTTGATCTAGCCTGCTAGGAAAATCTCGCTCTCTTAATCACGCCCGCTAGTATACCTTGCGACCAATGTGTGTGTTTATACTGTTTAGGGGTTGCGGCCGTAGAGGACCTTTCTCCACCCGTTTAATGTACGAAGAAGAAACGGGATAGAGATAATTGTCAGTTAGCTTTATGGCACGGCCTTTCCGATTCCTTAGTCCTTCGTCTTATTTACAGCTACTGTTCCTCCGCAATCTACACAATCACCGCACCCGGGAAAGCACCACATTCGCCCTTTTCAGCCCCGGAATGGGTGTCGACGGAGGAAGACCGGGTGACCGGAATATATATATATATATATATCTACGGCGTGACTGTGTACGGATTATCTCTAATAGTCCGCGATACGAAATCGTTAATGATATTTCAACGAGACCGTAGAGAAGGACCGGAACCGATGGCGGAGCGGACTTGAGTGAGTTGAGCGGCATGAAGTCAATGGCTATGTTCCCTTTTCGTAAACAGACATCCTGCGGTGCAGGAAGAGGTTTAAGTATGCGTTTCGTTGTTCGTTTGCTGTTCTATTTCGAATGAAAAATGTCGAGGTCGTTAGTCACTCGATTCGGGGTGAATGCAGCGTGAAGATGTTGTGATAATAGAAAATTATTTGCGATAGAAAAAGGAAAAGCGGAAGAGGTGAAAATTGAATTCGTTAAGGATTGGTAATATGGCGGCTTATTCTTAATATTGGCATCTAATGTAGTTTTTCATCATATCTTCTTCTTCTTAAAATCTTACTAGCCTCCTCTGCTGGCGTAAGTTTGTCTATCAGGTGGCCACCTCCGGCATATGAGCAGCGTGTGTTCCAGTCATCCACTGCTCCGCACTTGGATTAGGAAGTGGTCGACCTCTCCGTGAAAGCGCTTCTGGCACGGAGATCAACCTTCTTGTCTATGCTGCACATTTTACGTTTAGCAGTAGTTGCTGCAAATCTGTCTTCCCGCTCCCGTATGAGTAGCTTAAATTTATTAGACACTGGATTCTCGTCAGTTTCCTAGCCAGCTTTTGGCTCTGGATGACTTTACTGGAACCGCGTACAGGATCATGGGGTCGACCGCACTTCCAAGCAACGTCGATTTTTGGCATTAACCCTAACGGTTTTCTCGGTTTCAGTAGTTACGTGGTCGATATGTACAAACGTAGATTTAGTATCCAACCAGCTACCCAGATATTTCTTAGTCCTACGTGGTGAGTAGGTAAGCTATGCCGGTACGAGGCCAGTCACTTAACGAGGTCAGGCTGTATAAGCCGGTTTTGAACGGCCGTTTTTTCGTATTAACCGATGGATTTCTCGGCTTCAGTAGTTACGTGGTCGATATGTACAAACGTACATTTAGTATCCAACCAGCTACCCAGATATTTCGTAGTCCTACTTGGTGAGTAGGTAAGCTATGCCGCTACGGAGTCCGTCACTTGACGAGGTCAGACTGTATAAGCTGGTTTTGACCGGGTGTTAACCGACTAAAACCAGGTCAAAACCGGCTTATACAGCGTATCCACGTCGAGTGACTGACCCCGTACCGGCATAGTTTACCTACTCTCGCGATACCTTATGTTCTTGAACATTATAATCTATGGAAGCAATCTTGCTTCGTGTCCTGATTAAGATGGCGTCCATTCTCTTCGAGGACAGTTGTAGTCTTTCGTGAGGTCGGATCTGCTGGCTCTCAAGAAACCAAATTCTGTCCCACTACCATCACCACAGAGGAAAAATCTTCATGCCATTTTGGATACAAAGTTAACTTGTAATTACACAACGTTTAGGCTTTGAAATATGTTTTTAATTTCCATTGCCTTTGAGTATGTAGGTACAATTTTTCTGCGGTCTACTTCCTACGTATCAATCGACCCGCCTTGAATTCTATTTACCTATATCCTTCTACACCCGACTAGGATACATAAATGTACATCTAACCAATAATTTCCATCCGCGAAAGGGCGAACATAGCATGCTTACTTACCAACTTACTCGACGTTAGTTTGATACGCCATTAAGACTAATGGACTGGTGCATTAGTGCTAACACACCAGCACCAGCTAACGTCGAAAAAAAAAAACCAATGAAACACGTAAAATCGAATTACCAAATTGGTTCTACGTTCTTGCTCTTCCCCTTTCCTACTCTAGTAACCGCACGGTGACATCGGCATGTTAGACCGGCTTTACTAACTTTTACGGGCGGAAAAATAGCTTCATTCCTATCTTCCCCTTTTTTTCTTCGTTCTCAGAAAAAGATTCCTTACCTTCAGAGACCGAGCTGAATCCGGTTATTTGCTCTTTTCAAACCGATCTCTTGTAATTCGACCGAATTAGTTAAAACTTTTTTGTAGTTTAAATGAGGTAGTTTTATTATTCCTACACAGATCCGGCGTAGATTTTATATTTTTTTACATAGACGTGTTGCCGTTAAAATAAAATTTTATTTGCCGTATGAGCTCATATCCTCGGGTAACTGGAATTGCGCATATACATAAGTTGTACAAACTTGCGGAGTGAATGCCGGCGCATTTAAGCAAAAAATACATTAAAATAACAGGCTTGTGGTTTTAGGCAGCTCAACAACTTTTTGCTCCGTGTGTATGGGAGCGCTCGGTGCACCAGTTAAAACGCTAGCTGTGTTACGTCAACAATCTCGACGTGTCTGAAACACTTTTTTCAACGTTTCGCCGTACTGCTACGGCCTTAATCCTCTATCGTTGATTATACAATTTAAATTGTGAAAGGATGTATGTCTAGGCAAAAAATATAGACAACTGGATTATGAAATGTATTCCGAGAATAGTGGCGATGCCGACGTGACGTGACGGAGGCTGAATGTTAGAACAAAATCTATTTTGGAATAGCAACTTGACAAATTTTGCATTATGCAATGCCATCGCAAACTAGTGACAGTGGCATCAAAGTATTTAAAAGAAATGGACGGAAGCAACATGTATTTGCTGTCACAACAAATTTTCTGTTTTCAGTTAAGTCCAAGAGCTTCGTCTGGCTTCGGCTGGACTGCTACACTTCATAAAATCAAGAGCGGTGTTGCAAATACTAAAAGTGCGATTGGAAAATTTAAAATAGGCATTTGGGGATCTCGCACCGTCATAGGCTACTCTTTATAGATTGTATAAAGAGTAGCCGATGATTTGAATGAGGTTGCTAGACGACGGTACACAGAAAAGGAGCTGGCCCTTCTTTAGCTGCTGTTAACCCCGAAAACATTGCTGCGGTGAAGAAGATGGTGGAAGAGGACAACCGCACTACCTATGCTATGATAGAGTCCAATCTGAAGATTGCACGATAGATATATTGCATGCCGGAGGCCATCAAATTATTTCTAAAATTGCAACTGGCGATGAAACGTATATACCGTTTTTTGATGTTCCCACTCTCCAAGAAAGCCAAGTCTGAATACCTGAAAATGAGGAAACCCTTACCCCAACGAGCAACGAAAAAACTTATGTACGCAGTATTTTTTAGAAGTACTGGTTTAGTGGCCACAAATTAGATCAGAAGACAGTTACCGCTAAATGGTATGTTGAAAATTGTTTGTCTAGTGTGTTCAGTAAAGTGCCAAGAAAGGGAATCATGTTACATCATGATAGCGCGTCCTCCCGTACAGTAGGGACAACTGTTCAGTATTTAGTGGAAACGAAATCAAAATTATAGAGCTTCCTTCCTACTTATTGGATTTGGCGATGTTGCGAGCTCAAAAATCATTTGAAAGGGAAAAGGTTCCAGTCAGAAGAAGAGATTGGCATCGCTGATGAGTGCTTTTTTGATAGTATCCCTAAAGACAGCTCGTTGAACGCTTTTAAACTATGGAGAGAAAGAATGTTTAAGTGCATTATTGTTACCGTCTGCTTGTTCCTTGTATTAGTCATAATTAAGAATGAATACATGAGTAAGACGCAAACCTTCAAGAACTTCGTTAACTTAGTATTCTCCAGACATTTGGCAAAGCTGTCAAAGTCAACATGGTTTCAAATCATATGACCTGGGATCCCCCGGCAAATACCTATAGCATAGTCTTCTTAAATTGGTGTGGATTCTCTTTCTGTCTAAGTGGTTGGCTACGCAAAACACTGTACTCAATGAAGACTTGAGGAGGAATACCAAGAATGTTGAATCATCCTTCAAGTTAAGTTTTGTTAGCTACAGTCATGCCCGAAGAAATTCGGCCCTGTATGTCTCCAAAGGAATAGAAAATATGGCAAATAAAATCATTATTGGCTGAAAAAATTGCATTAATTTCCTATAAACCCAAAATATACCTCCGATATCTATAAAAATCTTTTCCAGCACTAAAATACATCGGAAGTTTCGCACCATATTTACGATATTTGATACAAATATTCACAGACCCATCGATTTAGTAATATATCACTATTACTTTTACCAATGGAAACTTTCATATATATATTACGTATAGTACCATTGAACGACATCAAAACTCCGACCCTAAACTTTACTTCCTAATTTATAGGTCTTGAGGAGAACATTCAATAAAAAACAAATACCGAAACTTTGACCAAACAAACTCGTAGAGGGAAAAAGTTTTCTATTAAATTGTATGGCGCGCGTGGCGTAAAATACATATATTTTTTTCCTCTCCCTTTTATTCCCTTTAATGCCTTTATATGACGCCCAAATGTGAGTGTTAGATTATACAGGTTGTCCGCCAAAAAATTGTTTCGATAAATTATCTTTTTTACTTACATTTGATGATGTTGCTGTTATTATACCACGTGATCTTCGGAATGGGTCTTCCCCCTCTGGCTTCGCACTTTAACTCGATGTTGGTGCCCTCGTTATAAGGACCGAGCCATGATGAATTGCCGCGGTCACCGTCCTGGGAGATCTTCACGTAGTTTGGTCTCACTGTAATAAAAAAATAAAATATTTATACCAAAATAAGTTTTATATCTGGCTTGCATAATGCCAACTGTGTTCGAAGTAACCATAAAGAGGCCTACGTAATAAATTATCGAATTTCTGAAGCATGCCCGTAAGAAATTTAACAAATATGAAACGAAATCAATGAAGTAGATGTCGATGGAGAACGAACAGGAATAAATGGGAAATAAACGATTAATGGAGCGCGAATAAAAGGAAAAAATGGCTTTTCGATGTTTCCCGTCTGTGCCTCCTTAAAAATATGGGGAATGATTGAAGTGTGCCGACACACATACACATGTAACATAGAAATCACTGCATCAAAAAGAGGTAGGAATTATTAAAGGGCAGCAATTGATTAAATTGAACAACATATAAAAAATATTCTTAGTAGTGGTTGGTCTCTCCTCCTCCCTATTGGATGCACACTTCTCCACACTTCGCGACATCAATTCCAGCAGGTGGTTGAGGTACTGTGTCCCAAACAATCTCTAATTCGTTCTTCTTCCCATAATCTCCCAAACATGCTCGATGGGCAGAAGATCAGCGGATCGAGGTGGCCATGGCAAGAAACTGATATTAGCCTTTGTAAAACAGACTAGAGAACGTTTTGGAATATGGTAACAGCTATTATCTTGCTGGAAATGTGGGTTTTCCAATTGCCGAAGAAATATTTCCTCGGACGAATACCAAACGAGATCTACATACTCCCATAAGTTACAGCATCCCATACCATGATCCCCACTGTTTTGGTGCACATGCTTTGTAACAGAAAATTCAACATTGTAACGTTTTCCACGTCTTCGGCTAAAGCGAATACCGGCATCATGCATTCCCAAACAGAATTGGGATTCATCGCTAAAGACCACCCTATGTAACTCTATGTTTCATTGAAGTGGCAACCTACACCACTCTAAACTTTGCTGGTGGTGTTGCGACGTTAGTGGTAATAGAAGATGTGGCTGATACGAATGCTCTGATTCTCTGGCGGACCGGTGCAAGTGTTTCAAGATGACTTTCATTAGTTGATCTGATTAATTGATCTGCTACTTGCCATAAGTCGGAGGTGACTATCCTGCACTTCCGGTGTTCTTCTCCCTCTACCGGCTCCTCTTCTGCGGCGTTTAATCAATTTCTCTGAAATTTTAATCAATTATGAAAGTGTCCGTGACTGTTTGAATTTTCCGCCTCTTAACTGAAAAACCAACACTACTCCTGTCAACAGACATCTGTCGGTTGACTCCTGTTAAAATTTCAACAAGCTGCGTCATTTAGGTTGTGTTTGACAGCCTTTGATAGCAGTCACTAGAATGATTTGAGGAGAAAATGGATAAAAGTGAATTCCGTGTGGTCATTAAGCATTACTTTTTGCGAAAAAAAACCATCATTCAAACCAAGACCAAGCTTGATAAGTATTATGGGAACACTGTACCATCAATTTCAATAGTAAAAAAAAGTTTGGTTGTGGACGTATAAGCACGGAGGATGCCGAACGTTTTGGACGCCCAATCAAGGTCTCTACATCCGAAACAATTAAAAAAAATCACGGTACGGTGTTGGTCGATCGGAGATTGAAAGTGGGCGAGATTGTGGAAGCCATGGACATATCACATGGCTCAGTGGCTTCAATTTTAAATGATCACCGGGATATGAGAAACCGTTTCGCAAGATGGGTGCCACGCTTGCTCACAATCGACCACAAACGCAATCGTGTGACAACTTCGCAGCGCCAAGGAAGGCCAAGCTGGCTTTGTCACCCAATAAAGTCATGGCGACCGTTTTTTTGGAATGCAATGTGGTATAATCCACATTGACTACCTTCAAAAGGGTAAAACAATTAATGGCGCATATTATGCCAAATAATTGGATCGATTTAATGAAGATTTGGAAAAAAACCGAGAAAAAGTTCTTTTCGACTAAGACAACGCAAGGATCCATACATGGATATGGCATTTTTTGGAAGGCATGAGAAAATTGGAGAAACGTTGGATAAACTGTATAAATCTCAAAGTTTGCCCAAAAAATTGTTACCCCTTCTCGGCGTTTGCAATTTATATGTTCATACGTTCGCTTCTTGCTTTAAGTTGGAAGTTCGCAATATTATTTCTTGAATTTAAGTAATTAGAGTTTAATTAATCTCCGTGATCTTTTGTCCCTAAGTAGTTGTAGCGGGCAACCCTTATACATCTATTTATATCCGGATTCGGACAGGTTTACCCTACATCAACTGGGGGCTTCAGCCACCGTAAAGGTCGATTACGAATTACCGTTGACCGTAGGCTCATCAGCGGAAATCCACACGCAATAATGATGTTTATTTAATATCCCCGAGTCGCTCGAACCGTTTCCAGGTAAATAAACTACAAGAATAATTACGCTTTGTTAGGTCGGTTCTTTGATGACGGTTACGAATTATCTCGTAATAAGCAAGAAAAACATCTTGTTCAACGTTTTGTTTTAAGGTAATATTATTTTCGTATGCTATATTATACGATGAAACGAACCCTATAAACTCGAATTAATAATAAAGGGAATAAAACGAAATTTAATAGGACTTTGTGACAACCGTCGCAATTATATTGGGCTTTATTCTCTCTGTAGTGTACACGAAATTAGAGCACGATTCGTCGAATTACACAGGGTAACTTGTATGCGTTCGATCGCTGCAATATAGAAGACGTAGGAATGCGCTTGACTGCATAAGTGATGAGCGAATAGATGCAATGCATCCAACAAAGGGAAAATTGTAAGCGGAAACGTGTACAATCAGTGTCAAAATAAGCGGCTGATCCTCGGCACACGAAGTCTAGCCAATTTTTGTTAGAGAAACAACAAATAGTCTTCTCGAAAATCAATAATTTTTTTTTAAATGGTGCTCCAGCCCTTTAAGCCGTCTAGTCCTCATTCGAGGCAAACCTCTTTCCTGCTAGCGATTCTTCCAGGTGTGGGAATCGATAAAAGTCAATCAGTAGTATTGCCTCGTGATCATCCTTCCCTTCTGCAGATAGTTGATGAAGATCACAACTTGGGAATCCCTATTTTTTTCTTTCTGGTCAATGATTACTTCCAAGCCGATTGGGCCGGAAAAGTCTATTGCTTCAACTGTGTCTTAGTCTCCAATATCTAGCGATGGATCCAAGTCTCATCCACGGTTACAAAACCCATGAAAAATCCTTCCGATTGCGTTGAATTCTGGCCAGACACTCCTCCAAAACGGTCAACCGATTTCGTTTTTTTTTGCGGTGTGAGCCAACGCAATACCCATCACGCCGAAAGCTTTTTCATTCCCAACATTTCGTGTAGGGTATGGCCAAAGCCTCTTCTTGTGAGATGCCTGTTGTCTCTGCCATCCCTTTCAGCTTCAATCGACGATTAGCTAACACGACATCACATCGACCATTTCATCGTTGGTAGCGGGATTTGGGCGTGGTTCTTCACTTGTACTTGTGCAGCTACGTTTGAACTCCTTCACTCAGAAGTTGGGGCTCGAAAATGATGGAGAATTTCGAATTTCTGTGGCCGACTTCGGAAGTGGCGAGGGAGGGGGAGAACGGGACCTGTTTCCTAATTTTTTGGCTTGTAATTAAAATTTACTGCAGACGTAATCATGATTTATGTACATTGCACTACAAATAACGTCCACTCATACTATTTTTTCATTTGCCTTTAATTTTTTAAAACGATATTAACCGGGGAATGTAATACCGTAAGTGATTCACGCAATTCAAACGGAATCGGGAACCACCCCACATGCGTACGCCTCCATAAATACGACCGTAACTGGAGCACTAGTTTCCACTTCGACCGTAAAATGTCCAAAGAGTTGAAACGTTGTTGTATAATACATAATGCTCACACGTTCTTCGAGTGGCGGAGTAAAATCTCACTCCAAATGGAGAAAAGAACTGAATAATTAACTATGGAAGCGGTGAGCTGGTCTCTGGTGGCGGTGGTAGGTAGTGGTTGCAGTTCAGCAGCTTAGAGCTCATAAACACGCTTTTAATTCACTTTACATTCGCTGTCGCTACGTATCCCTCATCGTTTTCAACGTTGAAAATTTCAACAAAGGTGCCAGATGAAAAGGAAGAAGCGAGGTAGAATTAGATGTTACGGTTCGAGCAACAAGACCAAAACTTTAACGTTTAATTTGTGTACACTATAGATCGAAATGCAACAAACGCGTTTTAAGTTTCGCGGGAATATGAGGGGCAGTTCATAAACAAAATAAAATTTAATGCGTATGTGTATGTATATGGCGTTTCCAAACTTGCACATAAAAGTTTTGCACATGATGTAAATTCTTTATGGGAATTCCTTGCACGGGATTGCATTGCGCCATGAACTGTATTTGCGACCTACATTTCCACATTCGTCACTTGTGAAGTGCAGTTACTTTTATGGTGTTTCATTTGGAACTGTTACTGCGCCTGCATTTAGATACTCGTGGACGTCGCACATAAAACTTTTCTCAAAAGGTTCTGTATGAAGTATGTAATAGGAGCTACCATGACTGTGTCACTACATAACTTATATGAAGTTATGTACAGTAATAGCTTTACAGCTTTCTAAACAATCCGATAACCAGGAACAATTTTTGATTGGCGAGGAACTCTTCTTATTTTTAGGGTCTAAAATAAAATAATCGACCAAATTCCGTGCATTCATTTTGACATCAGTTTTGAAGCAGACTGTACACTACATATTACCAGACCCTCAACCAGCACAACTAAACTACTCCAGCATTTAGAGATTGCTCTCGATGGAAGACTTAAACTCGAATCAATATTGTCAAAAACTTCTCCAAAAGGCTACAATGGCTTTTTGAATGTCAGACACTTTTTGGAAGAACTTGGAGGGTCTTAAACCAAAACTGAGATACTGGATATATCAGATGGTTGTGAGACCCATAGTTATTTACGCCAGTCTAGTATGGTGGTCAAAATCAATGAAAAGACAGCACAAAGTAAGCTGCAAAAACTGCAGCGACTAGTATGTCTGGGAACTACAGGAGCCAAACTGCTTCAATTGAGGTGGTAATTAAGAGAACTGCACTTTTCTGTGGATACCGGCTCAGTACATATCACATTGTTTCAAAGAGGGTGACTTAATCACTTAAAGATTCTAGGTGACCTCCGAGAAGAAGTTCAAGTCAACGGACAGCATGACTGTCAAAACGAACAAAGGGGTGGTAGGGCTTGGCGTTCATGGACTGAAAACCAATCTCTCTAGAGTCCTAGCCGTATATCCACATTTTTTTAGGCAGGGATGCAGGCCATAGATGTTTGCTGAAGGGAAATCGTAGATCCCCTGTGGGGTGCGCTTTAAAACCTTAAATATGTACTCAGAGCTGATGGGTCTGAGAATGTCGGATGAATGTGATGCAAAACAGGGTATCCCTGATGTGAGTTTTAGGTCACATTAATACTAATACACTAATACCAAAATGGAAGGAAATGACATGGCGGAGGATAAAAAGGAATTTAAAGACTAGGAACCAAAAGAAATGGCATCCCTCTGGAGACAAACTCAAGCACAGAAATTTATCAACTGCTCGCCAAATAGTAATAAAAACCTTCTTAATATAAGAAAATCACTCTCATGGGCCTTCTTGCGGGTCATTGCGGTCTAAATTAACACCTTAAAAAGATGGGCAACGCCGATCAAGATACATGCAGTGCATGCGAGTACAAAACATTAGTCCAGAAAAGGACAGATGACTCTAACGTTAGAATTGATTAAGGCCTCGGCGCCCAAACAGTGTAAGTAGTAGAGTAAGAGATTGCAACGGTACTTTCGGGATTCCGGGGATTGAGATAATTAAACGAAAACCAAGTAACAGTGATAGTACTAAACAAACGTGCAGATCTCTAACCACTGTGTATCGCGTCCGACTCTAACTAAACTGCGATGGGGCTCGCTAGATGGCGTACTGCGCTGAGTCTCTCATTTGACAGCTCGCTGTTACTGTAGCACGAAAGGTTAATTATCTAATAAATACAAGTTATTCCCGTTTACAAACCAACGAATTTTAGCCACGGGGTAACATGAAGAAAAGAAACAGGCAGGGTTCAAATATATATACATTTATTCACATAACCAAAATAAAAGAAATTCTTATTCGTACACAGGTGAAAGAAATTAAATGAAATGTCTACAAATTGCACAAATAATGAAACAGGCGGTTTACAGAACAGAATGCTGGATGAGCGATATGATGAGTTTATGTATCTACAATAAAAAAGGCACAAGCAATGCTTACGTAAGGTATGTACATGCCAGGTAGCCCGTTAAATTCCTATAAATAGGTGAGAATTAACCTGTTAAATATTAATTATGTTGATAGTCAGAAATGGGGCAACGGTGTGTTGTGAGGGTCAACAAACTTGACACCTCACCGGAGGAAAACACAGAGGCCAACGACATCTCGGCCTACCCTGCGAACGGACGGTGGGGCTTCTGAAGAGGCCAACTGGATCGGCCCACTCTTCAGAATACTCGGGGTTATATGGGGCTAACAAAACTTCGGCTCACCCAATGGTCAGGATGTGCTGGCCAACTGAATCGGCTCCGGCAGTCAGGAAGGAAAGGGAAGAGAGTTGACAGGTAAGTGGGTTCTAAGACCAAACGCGGCCTTTATATACCCTGGCCAGTACCTTTTTGTGGCATGACATCATGAGCAAAACGGGGTTAAAATATACACTGCACGTCAAAATTCGACATACATATACAAGTGAGATCAAAACTATTTACATATATCTATCCTAACGCAAGAAAACAATTTAAAAATAAATATTAACGGTGAAAATAAACGGAAATAACACCGCACTGACGCACTAATGGACCTTTCGCCCTGGACGGTGGTGTGGGCGGCGGCAGTGGGACAGCTGTCGGGCTTTCTATGGCTTTCCAGTCAGGAGAGGTTATGGAACCTAGCACCCCACCCAACATCAAAAAAGAGTTTATCTTTTCACAAGCATTGACGACATATACATAGGATAAAGAATATTGGGCCAATTACGTATCCATGGGGAACGCCAGAATTAATCGATGTAAAATTTTAGAAATCTCATTGGAAAACGTAACCTATGCTTACTACCACTTACTATGATTTTCCTTATGTCCTAAATCCGATATTTGTACCTCGCTCGGTCTTCAAGCCATTTCCATGTTAAATCTTGTCTTTATAGGTAATACCACGTCATACTATCTATGTAAGTAGGTACTAAGCTGGTTGAGTTTGCGTGAAGACTTAGGTGTGGTCGTCGGTGTAGC
This sequence comes from Popillia japonica, assembly GCA_004785975.1. Lineage (NCBI taxonomy): Eukaryota > Metazoa > Arthropoda > Insecta > Coleoptera > Scarabaeidae > Popillia > Popillia japonica. The sequence continues at coordinate 13,638 of ML216844.1, forward strand.
CTAAGACTGACACATTCCTCTATTACTGGCATGATAAGTATTTTTCCTGTAGTTGAAAATTAAGCAAGTTTCGAGACATGGTCAAGGTCAAATTGGATGTAACCTACCAGAATACTTTTTCGATAAGTTTGTTTTAGAAGTTAAACCCCAATTAAAGCTACCACAACTAAGAGCTTCCAAGGGGGTGATAAATTACCGAGGATGCCCACGCCCAAGATTAGCGATAATAATCACGAGCTACATGTTTAATAATTGTTTCCTTTTTTCCCATCCCAATTAGTGGTTAGCTCTACTGCAGGTGAGCGAAATTAGCGATAACTTTTGGTATTCCAACAAGTTGGTTGGCCTTTCTGGTAGGATAGAGAGCGAATCCCACTTAAAAAAATATGTATGTACCTTCTGCCATTTCCATTAATGGACTTTGCATATGTAATTAACAGCTTCTATTTCGGCAGTAGCGACCATCTCCGTTCCGCGAAAGCGTACAGGTCGAAATTATTTAATTAACATTCAGGGGGTAGCCTGAATTATCAACGCAATTTTAATTGCTTTCCCTTTGAAAGCGCCCGTAAGTGCGTGCACCGAATATGCGCACGTAAATTTTTAACCCGTACGCACGCACACATAGAGTTCAAAGAATTTAAGACCCCCATCCCGCGACCTCGCCACCCCCCCGAAAATGATAACAACTTCCTCGTTCCTAACCTGTAAATACTCGTAGTGGTACCGCGAGTTCGGTGCCCTCCTCCCTCCCCCTCCCAATGCCACGTTTATCTTCTGGCTCGCATTAAATTTATTACTTATTAATGACGGTTATTTCCCGGAGTCTGCGGCCCCGAAAAAAAAAAAAATTCGCCGCAACCGATCCCGAAACGCACGCAGAGGGCGCCCTTTTTTAACGCGTCTGCCTAACAATTCGCCCACAGAGATGATGAAATACAAACATCTAAACAAATTACCAGTTGGGATGGCGTCAAAAAATATTCTGTTTAACAGATGCTTCGGAAATGGTAATGATCATTATTTTTTGGGCGGGTAAGCTGCGATGGGGGACGGGGGGACGGGGGAGGTGTTACGCGTTTTTGGATGTAAACAGCCGACAACAGTGAGTTGTAATTTGGAAAATGCGCCTTTCGTTTCGGATGGTTCTTCTTATTTGATGAAAAAAAAAAATTATATCGGGAATATTATTATACATATTACCTTGGGATGTTTTTATTTATTTAGTTACTTTATTCGGAATACCTGTTTTGTTCGTAATAATTCGTTATTTACAAAGTAACGAGATGGAAAGGTTAAGTCCCTGTAGAGGAAGCATGTTTTACAATTTTCCAATCTAAAATGTATGTAGGAGCAACTAATCTAAAGCTAATAGGTTTAATGTGATTCGACATTAAAGATATTACCGTTAAAATCATCAACGATAATTATACCCTTTATCACACTGTGATAGTCGATAGTGGTGCTCCTCATTTAATGGGGGATCATCTGCAGAATGTTTACCCTCTTTGGAGCCTGGGCGATAACACACATACACAGCACCAACGTTTATATTTGCCGCATCATTGAACCTTATATTTAACCGTTAATTGTTATTAGTGCAGCATATATAGTGATTATTCTGTTTGATCGTGGAACGAAACAATCTCCTATCTCTGTTCGACCTCAAACGACAATACTAGGAGACGATTATTGGATCTGCAGAGCTCTTAGCAGCCAGTACCGGATTTAGGAATCGTTTCGTAAGAGGAGCAATACCGTAAATCTTTTAGGAGGTTAACTATGACCGATTTGGCGATTAGTCTCTGATTGACAGTACGCTAAAATGTACGTCTAGTGTGATTTTGAAAACATCGAAAACACTGAGTGAGAGCAGTGATAAACTGGTTTTGTTTGAAGGGTTTAACACCAACCGACATTAAAGCAAAGCTGGATTCAACACTATCGGAGTCCGCTTCTTCGTCTTCAATGGTGTAAAACTGGTTCATACGAGCATACATGACGAACTCCCAAGTAGACTCCCGACACCAAAGGCCACTCCAAACATTGGACACACAAAGATTCTCATGGAATGGATGGCAATTGTATTTTGAGATTCTCATGGAATCATCTTGGTCGGCTACTTAGAAAAAGGAGACCAATAAATGGAGAGTATTATGCTAATTTGCTCCAGCAATTGAGCGAGAAAATTAAAGTAGAAAGTGCCTTCCCATCAGGATAACGCACCTTCACCCCCCCCCAAGTCTGAGAGTGCAATGGCCAAAATTCATCAATTGCGATTTGAATTAGTGCCTCATTCTTTGTATTCCTCAGACATGGCTCCAAGCGATAAACATCTTCTTCCAAACTTGAAAAAAATACCCGGCCGTAAAAAAAATTTCGTCCAATTCTGAGGTAGTCGTAGCTATTTCGGAATAATTTGGAATTACGTTTATTTATTTATCCTCATTTAGACTGATTTTCAATTAAATTCGACCCTGTTCTCTGCCTCTACGTCTTAGTACATTTTGACGTACAAATAGGATCGCAAGAAGCCAAAGCAGCGTACAGTACGTATAGAGTACATTTAACGCTGGAAGGAGATGCCGCAGTATCACTGGTGTGAAATTAAATTCCGGTGAGCCGTGGCCTCTAAGGAGAGACTTGTGAGGATGGCCGATTTCGGTTCACGCCTCGTCGGCAAATGTTCAGGAATCGCATTTTAGTACCGGCTCCCTCAGGAATTAGGAGCTTTTCTTACCGGACGGATATAATTATTGGATCGCCAAGATTGAAATTAAAAGCTGGATTTGATACGAACCGATGAAATTTTGAGATCTAACTAAAAAAATTAGGAAATGTTGTTTTATCAATTATAACGAGAAACAAATATTGAAAGGATAATTAAAATTTTCAAAAAACTATAGCTAGCAATTACTGGAGAGCTGGTTCAATGACAACAGTCAGAATAATTATAGAGTTGAGATGGAAGAAAGAGAGGAAGACCAAGACGGAAATGGATAGAGGAAGTAGAAGACGACCTACTACACCTGGGTATCCACAACTGGAAAAGAAAAGTGCGCAATAGACAGTAATGGCGGCAGACAGTCCGAAGTGGAAGAAGTTATTCACGTATCTAGCCAGAAGATACTTGAAGAATAGGGACTGATTCGCCCCGAGAATCGAACCCAATTTTTTATCCAAAATCCATAATCAAAAAATTCTCGAAGATATTCAAGTGTTTCTCTTGTGGAAAATAGCCAATTAGTAAGTCTCCATCGTTCGTTGGATCTATGAACGAAACGAGGTTCTCACTGCGATATGGTACAGTAGTAAGTGTGTCTCAAAAAAGAAAATGGAACTCACCAAATTTTCTTGCGCCTGATAGTGTCAGTTCTTCTTTAGAGCAAATTGGCATGTGCTGTAGGACACATTTGTTTGCTGGGCCTTTACTGAAATGGACGTTTTTGGATTTTCATCAAGTATGTTTACATGGAGACGCCCAAGGAATTATCGATGTCGTACAGTAGTAAGTATGTTTTCCAAAAAGAAAATGGAACTCACCAATTTTCCTCGACATATCTCTACCCAAATACCAACTTTTTGGAGATGTAATGGTTCTTTAACAAAAAAATGAGGATGGCCACATATTCTGTAAAGTGACGTATCCAGAAAGATAA
>ML216846.1:177-14465 GCA_004785975.1 Popillia japonica
GAAGAGCTGAAGTTCATTACAGATAAAATATGTCAGTGAAATATATGCCGAAATTAATTTGAATATTACACAAGCACTTATACACGTGGTAATATATAATTATCTCGTTCACATCGTATTTGCAATTTGTCATGTGAAGGAGCTAAAATTGCTTCCTAAGTAAGGTTACTACGTTGATGTTGAACTAATAAAAAGTATTTCAAACGCATGTTGGTTTTCGCATGTTTCAATGCCACATGCTGGTCGTATACTATGATATAAGCAACGATTAAGGAAAAATGTAATTTCCTTAATGTAACTATTATTTATCAAATAGATTTATGAAGGTTATACGGGCGCTCTAAACTCGGGTAGGTATATTAATCACTGAGTATAAGGTTAGACTAGCGAACAGGTACTGAAAATAATTAAATAAACCGCAGCTTTATCCAAATTTTGTTAAACTCTAGTAGAAACATATATTTTTGGTAAACCACCGATATACAGTAATACCTCGACTTACGTATACTCTACTTACGTAAATTCGCAGATACGTAATTTCTCTTTACTTCCCTTCTTCGCTCTATAGCTCATCGAAACGCGTACTACACTGGGCGATCATTCGTCCATTTAATTGAAGCTATCAACCAAAATGGTAACTTTTCAGTTAAAGATTTCTGGAGTAAATTTAGTATTTTTATAATTTGCGATTTTCTTTGTAATAAATAGTCAGCAACTAAACTGATAAGTGTGCCTAAAATTTTACTGCAAATCTGTAGGTAGTCGACATACGTATTTTTCGACTTACGTTATGTGCCTTGGTCCCACCTACTACGTAACTTCGAGGTATTACTGTACTATATTATACGCATATTATGCAATCATTAAAATGCATTTACAATTGAGGGCAGTCCTCTGATTTCTTAAGGCTTTGTCTCTTATATTCGCTTAGTACAGAAAATAAATATCAAAACAATAAGTTCCTTGCTATATGTAACGCTATCAGTAACGCACTAACAATAAGAAAATATAGTATATTCAAAATTAAAAGAAACTAACACTGCGTAGGCCTTTACGGCCGGTATAACTATTACTAATAAATTACTTTTTCCATTTTGCCGTAAATCACAATTGTCTTTCTACGTTTCGCTGTTCATACTGACTGATTCTTCGTGATAACTGAACTGATTATCCATGCTTCGACATTCTTCTTATAGATGCCCTTGGTGCATCCAACCGTGAAGTTTCTGCTCCATTGACTGCGGCGGTTTTTCGTAGTATACCTTTCCACTTGTTGCTGAGGTGGTACACTTCTTCTTTGTTGACCATTTTATTCTTGTCTATCTCTACGACTTCCTGGAAGAGTCTTTTTCCGTGGTTCTTGGTGGTAGCTATCACTTCTACGTTGTTGAAGTCCATTTTGTGCTCTGTATCGTGCACGTGTTCCGCCAGAGTTGATTGTTCGGTTCTGTTTATTCTTGTGTCCCTCGTTTGTAGTAGTTCTCTCCGTTTGTCCGCGGTAGCATTGTCTGCATTGGCATTTTACTTTCTAGATATCTTCTCTGCCCTTTTGTATCATTTGCAGCCGGTAGATACTGCTGGATCGACGTTGCAGTCTCGAAGAGTACTTGTGAGTTGTGTTTCTTCAAAATTCAATCTACCTGCAGTTACTCCCGACTCCCGCTATGTCTCCAGTGTCGTCTTCTTTCTAGTGGCTGTCCTTATGTTGATGCCATTGTACCCATTGTTGTTTAGCGCTTTCTCCAGATGCATCTTGTTACTAGCCAGATGTTGTTCGGCACTATCTTGCACGTGGATATCTCTTGGTGTGGGTTTTCTCAAAAAATCACATCCAGGAAGGAGAGATTTCCATGTTGTTCTTTCTCCCTCGTAAACAGCTGTGTGATGTGAGTTTATGTGTTCCAAGAACTGCTATAGTTTTTCTTCTGTTTGTGGTCATATTACGAAAATATCGTTGACATATCGCAGCCAGCATTGTGGATTCATATCGCCAAAACGAATGGCTTCTGATTCAAATCGTGATAAAGGATTTCCCATAACTATATTACTTTCCGTCATACAGGAAATATATCGGAGATAATGTCGAAACTCACGAGAATGTGAGAATGAACGTTTAGTCTTGAGCGTAGACAGAATACCCACGACATATTTCGAGTTCTTCACATACTGTAGTAGTTTGCCCGCCATACGGCTTAGACAGATCGAGATCGGTGATAAAATATTGCTTACAATCTGTCGTAATAGTAGGTACTCCTTTTTTATGTATTTATGGTAGTCCATACATCCTAGGTGGTCTACCCCTATCCCTTACCGCTTTGGTGATGTTCTACGTTGGATCCTTTCTTATTTACTTGTAGGTAGTCTCGTCAAATAGTTCRTTCATCTTCTTCAGGAAATCTCTTTATTCATACTCTTTACTTCTTTATTTAATGCCGTCGCATTCCCTTTGTCCGCTACTGGATGATGTTTTCTTCAGTTTTCATAATTGTAAGTGCTGCTTATTCCCTAGATAGGTTGCGTTCAGGTGGTTTTGCATTCTTCAATACCCTGCTTAGTTATTGTCGAACTTCTTCTGTTTCAACGTTCGGAATTCGTTTCGACGCTGTTTTTACCTCCATGATGATTTCTTCTAAAGGTACTTTTTTGGGTGCAATGATATAGTTCATCCCTGAAGCGAGTACTTTGGTTTTGTTTATAGATTACATATAGCTTCATTGATAAATAAATGACAATGATCGTCAGGGCACCAAGGTGCTCCTTGATCTTCTTTTCTTCCATTCTTGCAAACTTCTTTACTTGTGTTAACCTGGATTTCTCGAATTGAGTTTCTGCCGTTTGTCAGGTTATGCGATCGATAAGGTCCCAGTCTTCTTTCTTCATGTTGTTGAGTAGTGTCAAATGTAGTTCTATGATTGTCTCGGAAATCAATTGTAGGTCTACATATACTTAATGCCCTCTAGCGCGTACTACGAAAGGCCGTCACGATCAATGGAGAAACTTGATGATTGGATACACCAAAAATGTTGACCCGCGGTGAAGAAGTAAGTAGTAAAAGAACCTAATAGGTAATGTATTTACAACTGTGATTGCGCTCGCTTTGAAGATAATCTGCTACATGTGCCGATAATTTTCTTAGTATTATTGCATGGATAGATTCATTTATGCGAATTCATTGCCCTAATTAACTACGAATTAGGATCCTTTAATTAAATAAGAATATACAAAATAGAAAAATTGAATATAAAAAATACTGCATAGCGATATAATATTGCATAAATAATAAATATCTGCAACTAAACATGTTTCCTGACTTTTTTCAAATTACCTATTGAACATGATTAGGGTTATAAAGGATTTTCAATAAGAAACGAAACCCACGTGATCTCTGACGTAAGATGGCGTAAATAATATCTTGGTAAAACAAAAAATATCCCTACGCTATCTAACCGGTCTAACCTGAGTTGCTAATAGATATTTGATTTGACAGTTTTTATACTTCTCTGTTTGTGTCGTTCAGTCGTTGCTTAGTTGTGATTATTTACAATATAAACCTAACCTGTAAAATTTTAATTGTCAATATATGTATGTAAATAAAAATTTCTGGAGGATTTTTATTTTTAAAAATATGTATTACCATACTGGTAAATGGGTTGCATATCTAAAAGAGGTCACGTGGGTTTCGGTATTTATTGAAAGCCCGGTATATTACTTAGTGTAATTAAACAGTTTTAATTTTTTTTCGCTAAGACCTTACAGTAATTTTGAATGTACTATAAATATGTATATGATGCATATGTAGGTATGTACAGTCTGTTTCAAATTAAATGCGAATCGAGGATGTTGTGTGCAGTTACCCGGTTCGCGGTGCTGTATTGTGAGTGATCTATACTTTTTCATCCATAGTGATGTGTAGTTAACGATTTTTGGCGTCTAACATTCACGTAATATCTCAATTTATACTTTAGCTATATTGGTTTTTATTATTTTAAATGCAATATATATAATTATCGTCATTTACAATGAATCAAAACATCATTATCGATAGAACACAAAACAAAGTATTGTAAAATATATCGTGTAACTACACGTATTTGCAGGTAAACTTGAAAACTAGATACGTTCTTGGTTAATGAAAGTAGAAAAAGTGGTTTTCGCACATAAATACATTTCATGGTATATGTAATATAATCTTGTCTGTAGTCTCATTCTTATAATTTCAAATACTACATAATACCGTTGATTTGTAATACGTTTGATTGTCGTAACGATCGAACAGAGCATTATAGAGTTTCTCCGATGGAAAACGTGTGTTATTATTTATTATTAAGTATTAAAATTTAACATATTGTGTAGATATCTATTAAGAGATAGTGGTCTCCTAGAGTAGCTTGCTTAAATGCAGAATGATATTGTATTAGAAAAATAGCATGCGGATATTTGAATCGGGAATCGATGACACGTCATCTTTTGAAATCTCGAGTACCTAAATAGTTGCTTCTTTCTAGTTACGCACAAAAGAATGCTTACGTAGCATTTTCATATTATATAGAAATGCTATTATTTTAAAATGGTGTTGAGAATTGCTATCTTTATTAATTAAATTAGTCGTTTGATGTCTTTGTATATTGACTAAATAATGAGATGAAGCTTTAAAAATAATATTATAATATATGTATTATAATAATATTTGGGGATAAGCTCCATACAAAAATGTTTATGGAATTATATAGTATGTTAAACAAGAATAATTGTTTTTGTATTTAAAACTCCGGATCATGCAATAAGTGTATGTGTGCAGTACTATTCGCTTTCAATTTTACAGAAAATTATAAATAATAGATCTCGAATGTATCTATTCGGGTACTCTCAGGATTTATTTCGCATTAATGGTAAACAAAACCAATTATGTCACACATTATAAAGATACTCTCCACTCTTGTGACACAATATACCTACCTTTGTTTACCACAAACAATTTGATTATTGATTGCATAGTGTTTTAGATGTTATTTAGAAATAGAACGGCTTTAATTTGGTATTTCCCTGATTTTAACATTTTGATCGGAAAGCTTGAAGGAAATCTTACTGCAGATAAACTTTATTTATCTGCTTAAGATAGTACTTGCGGCGTCTTTGTAATATTTGTGGCAGATGTAAATTGGAGACAGAAGATTCTATATTGTTCACTTAATACCATATTTGAACATAAAGTTTCCACTACTGTTATATTTCTATGCAGCAGTGCCGAAATATTTTTTTGTCGGGGAGGACGCGGCATTGTTCTTCGTCTGCTAATTAATTAAAAGGCTGAATTTAACACCTGAATTTCTACATCTTAAGAAAAAATAGTAAAACTCTGCGTCCTGGAAACTTTATGTTCAAATATGGTATTAAGTGAACAATATAGAATCTTCCGTCTCTAATTTACATCTCCCATCCCATATCTCTTAATAGATATCTACACAATATGTTTAATTTCAATACTTAATAATAAATAATAACACACGTTTTCCATCGGAGAAGCTCTATAATGCTCTGTTCGATCGTTACGACAATCAAACGTATTACAAATCAACGGTATTATGTAGTATTTGAAATTATAATAATGAGACTACAGACAAGATTATATTACATATACCATGAAATGTATTTATGTGCGAAAACCACTTTTTCTACTTTTATTAGCCAAGAACGTATCTAGTTTTCAAGTTTACCTGCAAATACGTGTAGTTACACGATATATTTTACAATACTTTGTTTTGTGTTCTATCGATAACGATGTTTTGATTCATTATAAATGACGATAATTATATATATTGCATTTAAAATAATAAAAACCAATATAGCTACAGTATAAATTGGGATATTACGTGAATGTTAGACGCCAAAAATCGTTAACTACGCATCACTATGTATGAAGAAGTATAGATCACCCACAATACAGCACCGCGAACCGGGTAACTGCACACAACATCCTCGATTCGCATTTAATTTGAAACAGACTGTACATATACATACATACATATGTATGTACTTACATACATAGTCGTCTGTCCAAAACAAAATTTAACTTTCGATTATTACAGGTTGGGCACAATCGACAATGTGCGGGTGTGAACAATGTACTGTTTAATCAACTTATACCACAACAATTCTCTTTCACAATTGTACAATATTATATGCCCTAAGGGCATTGACTTATTCCCAGTTGAAGTCTGCTGGCGTACTACGCAATAATACAAAATGGTAGGTTGTTATGAAGTTGAATTTCCCATAGAATAAGAAAATACCCGCTTATGTGGAACGAAGTTTGCGAAGTTAAATTAACTGCGGCTAGAGTTTATGATTGAGAGGAAGTGTTGTCAGGAGATTGCAAAATCGTAAATCGAAGAAGAAATATGAATAAGCTGGTTGGGAGATAAATCGTATTTGTCTGTTTCAATTTTAGTTTGGCAAACTACTAACAAGATCTCGTACGAGTTAAGAGAATTAATGCAAATAATATGCCTAGATGTACTTTCAGAGAGCTTGTTTCTCATTATGTATAAAACATTGAGTAAATATTTCGTAGACAATCCTACTACATTGTGCATAGTCCAATTTAATTATAATACTTTTAGCTAAAGGATATTAAATCGCCCCTTTGTGTCACTGAAAATCATTCAAACTACAATTTATTTACGAAAAGTTAAATTTCAATTAATAAAGTTTGGAGAAATAAGTACAGGGTTCGGCATTGAAACCTTCTTTTATCAATAAGACGTAGTGAAACGACTGGACCTAGTTGTGGCGCGGTTGTGTTTTTGGCCGAGAACGTTGATGTTGGAATTTCTTTGTCAAACGTCACCAGTTGTCAAAATGCTTCGGGTAAAGGAGCAACGCGCGTTTGCATTAGGAACCTGCTTTTCACAAGGCCAGTAGATCGCCGTGGTATCTTATCGTAGGCGGAAGCTTTCAGGGCAGTTGGAAATGTGTTTCGCGAGAAACCAGGTCCAGCACGAACCGTTAGAACACCTGCAAACATCAAGGCAGTACGAGGTTCAGTTTTGTGGTCTCCTAGGCGCACTTCTTCAAAACATGCGGCTTCACTGGGGTTACTAGATTGTTCCGCTCGTCGAATTCTTTATGATAACCTTCACATTCATCCATATAAAATGGTAGTCGCACAATAACTTTCAAAACGTGGTTTAGTTTCACAACAAACAGCATACGAGACACTCCTTCAGAATTTGCCCCTGAATTCTGTGGTGCAGTGAAGAGGCATATTTTCACATCTCAGGGTGTGTTAACAAACGAAATACGCGTTATTGGATCGATATTGATCTCAGGGAAGTTCAAGAGAGGCTTCTTTATTCGGATCGGACACAGTTTGGGCTGTGATATCAAGTGTAGGGATTATTGAGCTACATTTTTTTAAGGAGGACAATTGCACGGTAAGGGTAAATTCTGAGCCAGCTCTTGTTGGCAAAGTATGGTGTCAGCAAGATGGGCCGACTCCCCCACACATCACGAAATTTAATGCGTGTTTAAAGTAAGAATTTTCCAGCGTGACTTATATCCTATAACGGTGACATCCAGATTTAACCTCATGTTTTTATGGGGCTACCTCAAATCGAAAATCTATATCAACCGTGCTGCAATACTGGAAGCATTAAAAAACAATATTTGTGATGAAATAGCTAACATGCCGGTTGCTATATGGGAGAGAGTCCACTTGCACGTCAGAAGTCGGCTACAACAATGCGTCGGCAGCAACGATGGACACTTCCCAAATATTCTTTTTAAAACTATTCAATATCAAATTTCCCATGTTAGTGCATAAAGTCAATAAAAGAGAATCTGAAAACGTACAATGTATTCGTTTATTTTTTATCTTTGAAAAAGACAGTTTCAGTGTCGGACCCTGTATTATACATTATAAAACTAACATGAGAGAGATACTATATGCCAAAGAAGCATGAATTCAATGATTTATTCAACACCGTGCCCACACACAACTCACAACCGTGGCCACTTTGAACAGTTATTCTGAATGTTGTCTTGTCAAATAAATATCTTTATGATACAATATCTTGGAAATAAAAAATACTGCTGTGTAATTTCGAAATGTTCTGCCTAATAATTAAAGTTTCTACATCCAATTACGTTACATAAAAAATCTCAAATTTCTGTAAAAAAGAAACGAACATAGGCATTACAGTATCGTGTATTTGTAATTAAGCTATCAGTAAACTGTACTGCAGCAATTTCATATACATTCCTTAAACAATTATTACGTACAAAATATAATTTCGTTTTGAACTCCAATTTCATAGTTTTGTATGAAATTTTGCAACTACACATGTGCATTTACAGAAAATCTCAATTACATATGTATAGAAAACAATGCTACAATTATTACGTACGGCACAAACAATATAAAAAAAATATTAAAAGCAAAAAAGATTCGAGGAAACACACGATTTCGCTAATAACGTTTAATTAAACTGAATTCAGTTACAATTTTTTTGTTAACACAGGCAACTGTGCTTAATGAAAAAGGGATATAATGCCTACATACATACATGCATATACTGCAAGTCAAAGCTTTTTCGCTTTAGCTTGCCTATATTTATAAAAATTATAGCTTAACTACAATCACAAAACTTTAGTTGAGTATAGAAAGCCTATTAATCTGACCACAACAATGGGTGACCCCATCTCTCGTTCAATTGAAAATTTACAGAATATAAATATGTACACACAAGTATTTAACTCAAGGCAGTCAATATTACAGGAGTTGATGGAATTTTTGTTTCAATACAATATACATAGTGTTATTGTTGGATTATATATTACCCTTATATTTTTTTTGTGTTATTAGATGTTGATAAAGCAGTTACTCTCTGGCCCTCGTGTTGTTGGTTTTCCTTGGCAGTTAATATACTCCTGGCTAGGCGATTGATACACTGCTATAGTTCTCGATTGAGCCTAGTATCTTTCCCACTATATTTTCCGGTGTAAGCTCTCCAATCTCTTGCCAAATTCATTGCCATAGCGTATTCTACGTTTGGCATACGAAGAAAGAAGGCTCCGAATCCAGGACTCTGCAGCAAGGGCACAGGGTCATCTGAAGCGGTGGAGGTGCACGTTAAAGCGTCCATGTCCAGACACGATTTGCGCTAGGTGATAGTTTATCACACCGTGCGTTCTGCGATATCAGGGCCTTAGGTCAGGGTTTAGCCTCATGGTCCACTAGACATCTTACTCTTCCCAGACTTTTTATAATTCTTCGAGGATACAGTTCTTAACCTACCTGTAGCACGTTGTCCTGACTTCTGGCTACTAGCTTTATAGCTGAGGTCCTTGGCAATACGAGAAGGGTTTTAGTGGAGACAGTTCTATACGATCTAGTGATCATTAGAGCGGCTTTCCTTTGGATATTCAGAAACCTCTGTCTATGAGTGTGTTTTTCCATGTCGTTCAACTATATTGGCGTAGCATAACTCATAATGGACAACGGACGCGTACACCGCTCTACCCCGTTCTGTGCGCCAAGTTTTCTCCCACGCGGATGCTAATGCTCTTGTTCCTTCCTTGGTCCTGCTGTGACACCACCACTAGCATATGTGCAGTCTATGTATTTATTGTAACGCATGGAAGACCTCTCTTATCACTGTCGTTCTAAAAGAAGGTCCTGTACCCTAAATAGAAGATCCATGACCAGGCAAGCAGCTTTCCAGCAATTGCTAAAGTATTTCATTCGTTTTATGTATCGAGAGGCAAATTCTAAACGACATAGAAAAAGTCTTACGTGAATATCAGCACTGTCTCTTTTCTAATGCATATTAGAAATGACATATTACGGGTTACCGCTGATGAAAGAATCACAGCCTTCATACTGGATTTTGATCGAGTATTTAATCAGATCCAATTAATCGCGAACTGCTGCAACTTTTACTCGTATGCCGTCTCTTTATTGAACTCCTTCCTTTCTGGTAGAACTCTAAAAGTGCGCTTAAATAGGACCTGCTCTGCACCCTGTCAGGTTATTCGGTTTTGTTTCGCAGGGTGATACACTGAGCGTATTGCTTTTCTTAGTATACACATACATACATACATTTCGCTTTCAAACCGGATTATATGATTACAAAGGAGCTTATAACTAAGTTGCAATTACAGATAAATTTTGTCAAAGATCTACTAATCTTCTTCGGTCGTAAGAAGCAAAGGAGCAAAACGAAAATTGCTGTGACAATTCATATTCGATCCTAAGGAATTACCTCTGTAGACTGCGTTGAAGAACTATTTACATTGTAGAAGTATTTACATTGATTGTACGTTTCGTTTTTAGAAAAAATTATGATCCACTTAAAAAGTGGATCATAAATCTACGTATCTTTTTTAACAACACACTTTTTAGTGACAAAGATACGTTATATAATTCTCTTGTTCATTCACACCTAAACCATGTATGTATCTACCCTAGTTAAAGAATATCTATTGTAAACATATACAGTGCTACTATTTTACTATGCAACATATCCCTATGTTGCATTTTAAAATAATCGAGTCAAAACATTATACGATAGGCAACCCATTCTACATACTACCCTAGCGTCAAGAATAATTATTGCTTAGTGTCAATTGAAATACGTCAGTGAAATACGTTCACGTTTCAAACTAATTTCACAGCTAATTTGCAGTCCTTTTTTATACTCTTTTGTGTTGTGTTTTAAGGGAAAAAATGCAAATGTGTTTAAACTCTAAAAACAGACAAAGAGTAGGTCATTAAATTTATTGATATACATAAGGAATTATATGTTTAAATATTTTTATTATAAGTATTTTTCAAAATGACCGCCTTTTTGTTCTAAACAATAACGTAGCCGATAATAAAAATTTCGTATAGAATTGGTTATTTTATTTGGTGATGCTCTGAGATTATTGCATACATTTGCGAAAGTGTTATAACTTAGATAATAGGCACAATAGGGATAATAATATTTGACGTATTTCAAGTGACACTAAACAATAATTATTCTTGACGCTGGGGTAGTATGCATAATGGGTTGCCTATCGTATAATGCGTTGACTCGATTATTTTAAAATGCAACATAGGGATATGTTGCATAGTAAAATAATAGCACTGTATGTATATTTAAAATATCCCAGACTCATGTGCAGGTGAATGCATTATTATCGTGAAAAACAAGCTGTTTCTCGAGTAACTGAACACTAAATATATTTCAGTTACTTGGCCGGTAAGGCCTTACTTCATTCAGATAATTTTTTATTGCGTAGGCTGAAAAGTTTTATTTATCCAGAATAACTTAAAAGCAGAGAACAAGTTGCTGTTTCGACTGAATATGAGGCTCAGTACTTTGAGTAGAATATTAATATTTTGAAAACAACGCATACTCGAACAGTCGACAGTTATATGGCAAAGTAAGCATATTATTAACTTTAACAGTAATTTTACCCGATTTTCATCATATTTTCTCCTGTATTATAAATCCTGACAGCGGTAACACAACATTACAAGAGATCGCCTAGATCACGTATAAATTTCCTTTTCTTGATTTTGTTTTAATTCACCAGTTTATTGCGAATGATAAGTTAAGAACTTAATAGATTCCAAATTATAAAACAAATTGTGACAAATTAGTCAGTATAATAATTACAACAAAGTATTATAAACGTAAAGCGGCCATTATTTACTGACTTACTATAGCATTTTTCGATGATAAATTAAACAGAAAGTGAACAAGTGATACATCGCCGTAATCGTAATAAATGCTTTTTTTTGAGGTAGGTATATCATGATGGGTAGTTCCATTTCATTTTTGTGAGGAGGTACTCGTGGAGTGCATATGTAAATGTCAAAAATATAATGCCTGTAAAACCGTTTCCCCTTCAATTAAAAGGAGACGTGTTTTTAAACATTTTTAAATTCCTCTTAGTTGCTGAAATATTTGAGGTGGATTGTTCTCAACAACACGCCCCGTATACGAACAGTATCTAGAACCGTGAAGTCTCCATTTTTCATCTTCTGTCGTTATTGAAATCGAGAGAGCAGTCAAACTTAGAACGTATGTTATGCAATTTTCAAGAAGCGCAAACTAATACTACAAATAAGTATAACCAACTCCTGCTTCCATCTTCGAAGAGCACGACTCAGAACGAGTTCGTGAAATGATGAATCTTCTTTCAGCTTCTTAATATGAACGGCAGATAGGTACCATTTGGGCGTTACTGAGGTATACTTTTTTCTTTACAAGAGTGCGAAAAGTTTTAAGTTATCACACCTCGCGTTCTCGAAGTATGACTGCCTTGCCTGAGTTAGACGCTACGCCATAGTCGGAAAAACAACCCCCTGGGGGTATCGCGAATTCCGCGACCGCCCGCTATGTTCCGGATGTCTTAGATTTATTATTAAATATCGAAAGTATGCCTCTTCCTTATCCTAAGTTATAATGGTTATGCATAAAACTGTCGTAATAAATTACACGTCTCTTTTTTAGGGATGCTGCGAAGTAGGGCAGCCGAGCAAGTTTTTCATCTGCCGCTGAGGTTGAAAAAAATTGAACGCACACGAAGAACGGGAGTAAGTGAACGAGGTTCTTTCAGCTTCGAAATGAATATACGTATGGGTTTGTCGATCGCGAAGTTTTAGAGTGATGTTAGAAACTTTTCCTGAGAATGAAACCGCCCTCTCACACCATTCTTTTCTTTACTTCCCCAGCGTTTTTGTTTGTTTTTAATGGTGAAAATGGTATAGAACGATTTCAATGCGCTAAAAACGGAAACGAAAAAGCGATTTAAAATTTGTTATATATCATGGTATTCTAAATTCAATAGATTTGACAATCATAATAACTAGTTCGATTTAAATAGGTCGGCTGGTAAAGACGGAGGACAATTTGTAAAACGAATAATTCTGTTATATTTATTTTCCTTAATTTTTCAAATTATGAGTTGCATTTTTGGATAATGGTAGACTAGTTGCTTGATAAATGCCACACAAGATATTGCTTTTATTGCAAAACAGGATTAGTTTTATTTCCAAATCAGTCCTCTTTTCTTATGCCTATACCCGGTTTTGTTTTTTAATTCTCTGAACTGAGAATACTTTTATTATTTAAAATTTATTAAATTATCATTGAATCTTGAAAAAAGACAAATAAACAACAATATGTATTGGTGTAATACATTTTTTTTGTTATATGATATTCGATATTTCCAGCTACGAATAAGATATCGAGATGGGATTTTCACTAACCGATTTAGACCGTCCTGAAAAGAGTAGCCGAAGATAGCAGCCGATTTCTCCGAAGATATCCGAACGTACATAGGCGTTGAAACCAATATTGTCAGGGGTAGCCACATATAAAAAATTTAAAAAAACAATCAAGATTAAATTTTACAAAAAAATTAAAAACCATATTTTCTTTCAATCTGTCACATACAGATTTCACACATATATTTTACAGTACTAGATGCGTATTTTCTGCAAATATGATCGATTTGCAAAGGGTCCCAGGGGGACATTACCTAGACCTACATATCTAATTTTTTCGAAAGTTTTACTGAGAAATTAAAAACCATATTTGTTAGGGCCCTTTGCAAGCACTGAAAAACAAACATATGTGTGAAATCTGTATGTGACATACAGAAAGGAAATATGGGTTTTCAATTTTTTAGTAAAATTCTCATTCTACTCGGTGACTGAAGATTATAAGTACCTACTTCAAATGTATAACCTATCCTACCAATTGCAAATTCATTAAACATTTAAACTGCAAATGACTGAAGTTACAGTAATCTTGCTTGTAATTTTTTAATTTTTTTATATGTGGCTACCTCTGATAACATGGGTTTTGAAGCCTATGTACGTTCGGGTATCTTCGGAGAAATCGGCTGCTATCTTTGGCCGCTGTTTTCACACCGGTCCGATTTAGTACTATTCCACTACATTTTTATGAAGAAAGTAATGTTATTGCATTTAATGTTTTAGAGAATTTTGCAATGTTCTCTGATTATATCAAAAAACGCGCTCTGGCGGCATCACTAAGAATTGGACATATCTGCATCGCAGGTAAGATGCGTTTGTTGGTATAATAAATGTTTTCTACGACTTTCATAAAATCCGTTCAGTCGTTAAGGAGTCACAGCTATTTACTTAAAAAGAACATCGAGTTAGCGCCCACCACTTTATTTTAATAGATATTTCATAAAGCGTTAAATAAAATTAATCGAATAAAATGTCCCTTTAAAAGGCATATATTTGTTGGTAACATTTACTAGGT